>CAUYLG010018412.1:0-107418 GCA_963573385.1 Cacajao melanocephalus
CATGTATACCATGGACTACTATGCAGCCATTAAAAAGGATGAGTTTCTGTCTGTTGTAGGGACTTGGATGAATCTGGAAACCATCACTCTCAGCAAACTGACACAAAAACGGAAAGCCAAACACCACATATTCTCACTCATAGGTGGGTGTTGAACAATGAGAACACATGGACACAGGCAGGGGAGCATCACACACTGGGGGCAGTTGAGGGGGATAGGGGAGAGACAGCAGGTGGTGGGGAGCGAGGGGAGGGTGGGGAGGGATAATATGGGGAGAAATGCCAGATATAGTATGCACCTAAAGTTAAATAAATAAATTAAAATTTTTTAAAAATACAATACAGGAGAGAAAGACAGGAGTCAATCATGACACCAACATTTTGGACTGAGCAGCTGAAAAAATTAAGAGGACATTAACTAGCAAAAAAGTTTCAGGAAGAACAGGCTTACGGGAAAATATCAGGAGCTCAGCTTTGAACGTGGTAAGCTTAAAGTACCTATCAGACATCTTAGGGGAGATGGCAGGTAGGCAACTGGAAACAAGGATCCCCAGTTTCAGGGGGAAATTCCACCAGGAGATATCAATTGGGGTGTCATGGGTGTACAGACAGAATAGAAGCCATTGATCTGAGTGGAATTGCCCTTGTGGAGACACATTAGATTAAAAAGAAGAGAGAACTCAGCATTGAGGCCTCTCCAGGTTTTAGGTTTTGAAAAGACAAGGAAGAACCAGCAAAGAGACTAAAAAGGAGGATCCAGTAAAGGAAAACAAACATCTAGCGAGGGCAGCATCTGGGTAGTGAAGTGGAGTGTTTCAAAGAGAGTGATAACTTGTCAAGTAAAGCTTGAGGAATGAGATGACCACAGGGGTTTACCTCAGGAACATTCCTGGTGACCATGATAGGAGCAGACTTTTATGTATATTAAAACTTTACTTTCAACTTTGTTCATTGTCTTTTAAAGGCAATAAAATAATGATTCATTCTGCATTTCCCACACTGATGTCAGGAGCAGATCCTGACCCTCTATTGGGCAGTGGCCTCAAGACCACACAAGTTTTGAAGAGGCTAAACCAGACTCAGGACTCCGTGAGTCATGAGGGTCTTTTCTCTCCCCTCATGCACTCTGTGGACATTTAAGATTACAGGTTTTTCTCGAATTGTCTTCTATCCTTCAAGAGTTTACTATTTATCTCACAAGAATAAATTTAAGTCTTTCCACATTATTAATTTATCTTATAGGATCCATAGGATAACAAATTCCGTTAATTTGTTGTCCCCATTCTGCTGTGATCTGACCTCTCTACCACTGTCTACCCCTTCTAGTCCGAGAGGAAAGCCTCCAATACGGACTGCCAGATTGTTCAAGTTCATGTTGGAATTACACAGTTGTCACGTTCTAATTTACACCACGCCCACACAGCTCTGGTGCTTTCTTCTGGTGCAGATGCAGAATTATTTTGTACATGCTTCAAATAAAATTCTCTATACTATTTCTATCCTCATAATGCAAGACCCTACTGTGCTTTTTAGATTGAAACTCTAATATGAAAATAAGGTAATAGCCTAGATTATTTTACCCTAAATGCATTAAAGAAATAACACAATGCATGGAATAGCTACATAAATAGGTTGCAAATTAAAAAATGATCTTACCCCAAATTTAAATTTTACCTCAACCCCAAGTTGGTCTACATCTTTGGAAGTGTTAGTCAAAACCCTTCCAGTTAGAAGTATTAGAAACTAATTCAGACTTGCTAAAGCAAAAAGATCATTTCTTGGCTCATACAATGAAAAGTCTAGAACATGCTGGGCTTAGCTTTGCACATGCAGCTTCAAGAGCTCAAGAAAAGTCGAGACCCATGATGTTTAACTTTTCTTTCCTCCATGGGCTTCATGTTCAGGCTCCTCAGAGGGGCAAGACTCTGGGCCTACACCATCCTGCCTGCCTTCATCCCCAGCTGAAAGACCAAATTGGGTCATCCAAACCAAACACTGTGGCCAAGGGGACTAGGTATGTCATGTTTTTAGACCTGAATCCATCTCAAATGATAACAGTAAGCAGTTATCACCCAAAACTCAGCATGCTGTTACTGAAAAAAAAAAAGAGGGAAAAGAGAATTTGGGCACCATATCTAAAGAGGTCTTCGTATTATGACAGTGCTATTTTGTGTGGGGGGGGGTTCATAAAAAAAATGAGTGTTTATTTGAACTTTGTTAACATTGTGATGAAGTGTCATTGACAAAGAAGCCCTACACATTTGTCGTGTCAACTCCTCACTTTAGACTATTCATGAGGTGCATCATCTTCTTTTCCTGCATAATTGTGGAATATTAATACAGTAAAGGAAATGTAATGGTTTATTATCCATGTCACTGTTTCATGGTGATGTTGAACGTTCTCTGGTGACAGGGCTATTTTGTAAAGGATGGTATGTGTAGCTATCTGATGGAAAAGGATGAATGGAATTAGCATTGCTAAGTATCTTATTTAATCTTTACAACTTTGTGGTAGTTGATGCTGTTTTTATTCTACAAATGCGAAAACTGAGGTTTGGAGATATTCAGTAACTTGCCAACAACCTCCTAACTAATGAAAGACAATGCCAGTTGTGGAACCCAGCGCTTCAGGCTCTGAAGTTCAAGTTATTTTCCCTCACCATGAGGCTCAGCACTGCTGCCATTGAGAGATGGTAAGTAAATGCGGGTGATATAGAATATAGTAAACATTGACTGTAGGTGACACAAGAAAGGTATTAAGTTGCTTGTGAGTTGAGGGTACTATACTTTCATTGATATCTGTCACATTCTAAACCATGCCTGCCACCACTAGCCTGGTCCAAAAAGAATCTTTTTTAACTCCTTTGAATTGAATTTTTTTTAATTTTTTAAACTCCTTTGAATTGAAAGAAACTCTTCTTATAGTACAGGGAGTTCACAGAAAATAGTATTACATTATGATATTTTTTGCATCATATAATTTCCCTTTGATGTCTAAAAGAATGTCCACTTTGATTCATAATAGAATCATGCATATATAAAATAAAAAATTAGTTCTTTCAATTAAAATTGTCTTTCATTTTAGCCAGCTTCTTGGAAACCCTTTTTAAAGTGTAAATGCAGATGCGCATGTAACACAAAAAAATGTTCTATTCAAAGATACAGATCCTTCTTGCTTTGCTTCTCTGCTTAGATGCTCTGAAAACATGCAATCTACCTCAATGCTTTGAACTCTTTCTTGGAATTAAATAATTTCCATGGAAACTGGGGCTAAAGAGAACACTTGACAGCTCATTAAATAATATGCCACTTAAACAAGACTTTTTAAATTTCCCTTGTTAGATAATCAATGACTACTAGTATTTATATTCCTTAATGATGTAACTTCTGGACAAGCCTGGAAAATGATGTCTGATTAATCCACAGAGGTTCCCTCTGATATAGAATGCAAAATCTTTGCTTAAAAGGAGATGCCTTGCAGCACAGATGAGGCAGAAAAGAAATCCAAATATTTCTAAAGCAGCTCAGCCTTTTAGCCACAAAGGAAAATCCTGTACTGAGATTCCAGAATTTTTCTTTGTCTTGGTAATTTTCCAGCATGTGTTTTTACTCTTCCAAATGCCACATCAGAACCACAGATGGCAGCACGATTTAAGCAGGTTTGAGCTTCTTTGCTTTTTAATCCAAATCCTAAATAGATGGAAGTTGATACTAACTTCCCAGCTACCCTCACTCCTGTCTGCTCCTTCCTACTCCTGGTTGCTTTCATCTCATCGAGTTCTCAGTTGCTTGACCCTATTAGTATTTTTTGCCAGCGCAGTAAAAGTACCAGAGTCTTAGTATTAACAATACCATTTCCCAGCATCCCAAGTGCTTCCTGTCTTGTTTCAATTTGTATTATTTGCAAATCTAAACTAACCGAGGTTATCAGAGGAATGCTGGGTAGCTGGTTTTGCCCATGTGCAAAGGTAGATATAATGTTGATGGTAGCACTGAGTTTGGGGTTTAAAAATCAAATATTATACTTTAAGCTGTTTCTACATCATACAAAATATTCCTCTGATATCTAAACATTTGGCCTAGAATTTTTTTCCATTTTTCCCTTTTTATCCAGAGCCTAGATTTGGTTTTGAGATGAACTTGAACCTCGAAATGACAAATCGCATATACGTTTCATATATTAAGATTTAAAGATGTTAAATTTCAACCACTATGGAAATATTAATTCCTACCAAGATACATATATCATACATTAATTTAAACTGTTATCTTAGTTTTAGAAATCAATTTTTAAAATTCTGAATGTCTACAATGTGAAAGGCATTTTTCTGAGAATTCGTGGAATTCAAAGATGGGCACAAATGAATCTGCATTCAAGTTACTGTGTATATCACTCTGTTTAACCGGTTGACCCAAACTGATTTCTTTATAGTACAAGCTACTTTGCTGTACAAAGATCTCTGCTGCAATGCCATTAATTCAACTTGTGTTTTGTTTGTGTGCTATACCATTATACATTTCTGGGCTTGGTTTAATAAATTAGCTCATTCAACATATATGTGCACCTACTAAGTGTCAGGTACTATACAAGGCACTGGGGATAGAAAGTTATCTCCCTACTCTTCAGATGTATACAGTCTAGACAAGGCCATCCAAATAAATCCATAAGTATAACGCGGTATGGAATGGGCCACGGAAGCTTGCACACAGTGTCCTGGGAGCACCGAAGAGGGGCCCCTGCACTTATATTTTTATATTTCTCTCTCCTTATGTTCCAAAGCTCAGACTTTCTCCTTGTAACCCATTTCTCTCTGACACAGATCTCTTAGTACTGTAAAAACTAGCCCTTGGAAGAAGCACATAATCAGACAGACTTCTAAATCTGGCTCCAGCTTTGACAAGCTATGTGTCCTTGAGAAAATGGTTTTAGCTTGCCTGAGTCTGTAATTTCTCCCTCCATCATGTGGAGATGTTGATAATGCTGCATATACTTGATATGAGGGTGAAGGGAGATACGTAAAATGCCTAGCCAAGTGCCTGACTGTAATAGATGTGATTACTGTCCTATATATAGCTAGTTTAAATTATCTTATCAGTCATATCTCCTCTCTGGCCCTGTTAACCAGCCTGACTTATCATGGTAACAGCTAACATTTTTTGAGTATTTACAATGACCCAACGATCCTGAACATATTGTCTCAATCCATCCTTACAATCACCCATTGAGTAGATACACCCAGACAAGTGATCTAACCTTATGGCTCCCATTGTAACCAGCACATTGTTCTTCCAGAACATCCCTGACAATAATTATGAAGCAATCTAGTCTCTCCATCACTTCTTGGATCACAAAGCCCATTATACATTTGCAGTCTGGCAGATTTGAACTGCCCCCTGACGGAACTTTACTACCCATTATGCCCAATTTGGGGCCTTTTGATCCACTGGTGTTATATTGGAAAGAAGAGTTGCCAGGCACAAGGCCACAAAGAAGACCATGCTGTTGGGAACAACAGGCTTCCTTCTCTATAGTCTTTTCTTGTTTCCATTTCAAAAGGTCTTCCTGGCCAAATACCTCCCAACTGTTGCAACCAGCCTTGCAAGCAGTCATGACAAAATGCTGCTGGCTGGGGTAGGCACATAGAAGCCCTTTAACTATTTTCCGTCTGCTATTTGAAGTTTATACTTATTGCCTCAGAAGAAGAAAACTTGCCTTTTAATTATACTACAAGGTAGAGTAAAATAAGCATCATTAAGAAAAGTACAAGATGCTTCAAGAACACAGATCTAACAGACTCTCAAAGCACCCACACCTGCCTTCTCTCAACATCTTTCCTTAGCCTTTTGACGAGGAGTTGAGACCCTGATAAACTACCAATAATCTCTTATTTGTTATCCACCTATTTTGTTTACTGAAGCAACTAGTCTACTCCCATTTCCCTTTCCTTTGGGGAAAAGCTATGGTTTGATAAATACTAAGCCTCTACCATGATCCTGTGAATGAAGGAAATAAAAGTCTGGCTAGAAATTGCCTGGATCCTTCAATCTGGGTCAAGCTTTAGGATAAAGCTTATGCCAGAAACCAAATGGCTGTTTTTGTAATGATAACTCTTGGAAGGTGGAGGGTAGGAAGGTGGGAAGCTCAGCAACTAATCATGATCATTACAATTCAAAGATGTAAAGACCTTTTTAACCAACACATTTATCTATTCAGGTCACAGTTCCAGGTGAAGGATGTGCTTGGAGGAGTCGGCACTTGTGGAGGGGTGCACACCTAGCTATCTTCATGGTAATTTGACGGGACATCCATTGTTTATGTTAATAATTTATGAGCCCAATGTATTTGAAACTAAGGGAGAACTTAATACCTTATCAGCTGATATCCTCCAGTTTCAGAGTGTTATGTTAGCCGGTTCAGAATGTGTCTTCCATCAGCTTCTTGTTTTCATCTGGAAATCAGAAGAAATTTTATTTTTCTCAACATTTACCTTTGGCCAGTTTCTTGGTCAAAGTTGTTAACTTTATCAAAAATACCAGCTCATGTCCATTTTAATTCCTTTTTAAAATGTCTTTTTCATACATCTAATGAAATAAAATCATCTGCCTTTAAATTATTATTATAACAGTATTCATTACAAGTACCTTTAGTATAAACATTAATTATTATTATGTTCAATAGTATATATCTTACAACATGCATGGAAAAGCTTAAATATCTCCCAAGCAGATCAAATTCATTGTGGTCAAAAGCACACCCGAAATATGTTCTTCAACTAGTGTTTCTTAATCCGTAATTTCACCTCCTCTATCTTAATTGCTTATGCTGGCAGTTTATAAAGCATCCTCACTTTTCTCCATCTCACACCCCTCACCATAACATTAATCACTGGAGTCCATTGATACAATTGTCGAAAGCCTCTTCATTATAAACTTCTCACCATCCTTCCTGCCACAAGCTTGTTCAATCAGTGATAATCACAAGACCTACTAGCTGGTCCTCCAAATCCTCTTTGTCACTTGCCCAATTTATTCTCTAACCTGCAAGAAAAGTTCATCTTAGGAAATCTCATATCTTTTATTTCACTCTTTATTTAAAATCCTTTCATGGTTTTCTCCATCACTTATGATCATTGTTTAACGTGAGCTGGTAGGCCCAGTGTGACCTGAACCCAGCCTCCTCTTTGCCTCTTGACCAGCCATTTATCCCCTTGCTCTCATGTCTTGGCCACACAAGTTCTTTTCCACCTCTGGATATTTCCACCCATTGTTCATTGCCTGGATCACCCTTTAATTTTAACTAAGCTAACTAACTTTAATTTATCCAATAGATAACAGCTAAAATGTTATTTGTTCAGGGAATAATTTACTCCCCATCAATTCTACCCATAAACGTACTTTTAATTAGGCCCCACAGTTCTGCTTCCCAAGTATCTGCAATTATTCCTTTAGCGGTCAATTCACAATGGTAGTTACTTGTTTAATATTTGTGTTCCTTGCTATAATGATAGCAAGTAAATTTAATCCACCAATCCAGATGTATAAGAAATAAGGCACTGTTTTTTTTTAATTAACTGAAATCTAATCCCTGCTTAATCAGTTTAAATCTAAATCCCACCAATCTCAAGAGAGTTTTAATCCCAGTGATTACTGGGCTCCACCCTCCCATTTACTTAGTGTCATGTAAACTCTGAGTGGTGTGCCTTATTCTGTCCTAAAGCACGTACTGCAGAGGTCCATCCTGTTTGTGGTTCTCACTGGTTACATCAGAGAAGCCTGTTTTTCATTCTCACATGGTCTTTCCTAGCCCCTGTCAGCTCTGTACTATGCTTGGGGTCTAGGAATGCTTACTGGGAGTGGGAACTCCATGGTTTGGGAGCAGCCTCTCTGGGTGCATTTCTAGTTTGCCATTGCCCAAGGATGCTGCCAAGGGCAGGGCTATTCTACTTGTGGACCCAGCAGCCTCTGCCCTCACCCCAGTCTGAGGCATCTCCAACCTGACTTGGTGACTCTGAAGATGACACTCCTGTCCTCACTTCTCCACTTGCAGTGAGTACAATCTTTTGGAACAGCAGAAAGTTTGCTTTCAAAAAGTTTCTACCTTCCATTCTGCAAACATCTTTGAAGTGAAAAACAAAAGTTATCTGCTTAAAGTAAGAAGGAACAGAAAAATACAGCAGGAAAAAAAACAAATGAATGTCTAGAGACAATTCATGTGGGCAGCACTTGCTCATATAATGTGCCCAACATACATGTATATTGAAAGAATGAATGAATTTGAATTAGGTCACAATCCTGTTATGTGTTTTACATGTATTTGCATGGGTTGACATGCCTTCATACATGTATAGAGAATTTTCTAGAAAAAGAGAAAGAGAAATGTGAGCTGATATTTATGGCCAGCAGAAGAGCAGCCTTTCTGCTTCTTGTCCTGCCTATCGCAGGACCACATCTAGCTTCAGCTCTATGTCAGCTGTGTACTGCAGACACCACCACCACCATCTTGGCAAAATAAGAGAAAAATAAATATCTCTCTATATTACATGAATCCCAGTACACCTTTTCCACAGACTAATAATAATCTGTCTTCCCCTATAAGGTAGACAGGGAGTGTAAATGACTGGAAGGTAGAACAAGACTGTATTTGACCTTTTACCACATGTGAAGTAGAATTGAGAGTTTTAGGTATGCTTAGAGTTTAAATCAAGCGGGCTTCAATAGAATCACACACTACAGTGTTTAGATAGCCTTCCTTTCGAATAGAAAAACATTTCCACTTCCCCATTCCAAAGCTGAGATACATTTTTAAAAGTAAGAGATTTATTAGCCTTCTTTATAAAGGGAAGAGGGGGAGAGAAAAAGATTTTCTGCTAGATTTCTTATTTTTGGAGACACCCAGCAATTGTGCTGTGCTTACAGAAATCTCTTGCAACTCTCTAAAGCTACATATTGTCTAATACATGGTTGATACTTAAGAATATCAAATAAAGAAAAATCATTTCCTGGGAACTGGGCTCTCTTTCAGCTTGGACACTTGGATTTTACAAGATGTATTTATATCTCCCAGCACTGAAGTCAATCTGGACTTCAGCAAGTTACCTGTCCTACAGAACTGTCTCTTTTAAAGAACAAGTCCCCAGCTCCAGGAAGCACCTTTGCTCATATGTAAGCGGGCTGCAATTCAAGCAATTTGCTCCCTAACCACCTTGTAACAATCTTGTTTTTGATTCTGTGTTCCTTCTCCAGCTCCCCTCCTGCTTTGGCCTTGAAGATTGAAGCATCATTTTATCTGCACTTCAGAAATCCTTTTCATATCCCATTTCTGGCTAGCATGCTGCCTCCTAGACCACTATTTCCATAGACTGTTAATCTGTTAAAAGGTTCCCCATCTTGCAACAGACTCATATTTGGCTGTCACAGATACCTCTGACCACTCATGGCCCCATTTTAAATGAGCTTTATCCTCAGTCCTAAACTGGCTGGATCAGATTGCTTTGTCTCAGAATTTGAATCTTTATCAAAGAATTCTGGTATTGTATTTCTAGTTCTAAAAGAATCCCAGGATAGCAAGACACAAGACTAGCCCAATATAGATACCCAGGCCATCATTCCTATCTAATTCATTTCAATCATTGGGAAAGCCAAATTCTTAAACCAAGATATTCAGCCTTTGGTAAGCCAACTCCTTCATTTAATAGTTAAGCTAGCGAAGACTCATTTGTTTGTAGCATGAACTCCGATGACCAGCCAGGAAAAATGCCAATATCTTTTTATTCTAAGGATATCAAATACAGGCTGTTGAGGGGCTCAGCAAGACATATGCATGCAGAAGCATTAGATCTGATGACACAGTCAACACATGGCGGCGCATCTCCATTCACCTTATGATAAGGAAGCATGCTTTCTGGTGTTACAGAAGCTGTTTCTCTTCACATTTCTGCAGGGAAATGCCCCTGAATTGCAATTACCAAGTGAATGCCGCATCACATAAGCTATCCGACAAATGAAGGGAAAATCAGGTCACAGCGCATTATTGGAGAGAAAAATAACATCAAAGTATCCAACCATAAAATTATAGCTGAGAATGCTGTCATAAGTCAGCCCCTCTAATGGAAATAGCAAGGCCAGCAATTGTTGCTCAGGTGCCTGGGAGGCAATGCTCTGTGAGAGTGATGGTCACCCAGAACATCAGTGCTCTCTTTCAGTTGGCTGGTCTCCAAATTCACCTTCTTCTACCCGATTTGCACCGCTTGATCCCCCACTTTTAGCTTCAGGACTATTAATTACATCATCAGAAACCAAGCCTAGCCTCAGCAATGAGGAATTAAAGAAATTTCTGAGGAATATTTGGATGTGACCTCACTCCAGGCCTGACCTCACCTCCTAAGATGCGCATTCATAATTGTATCTGGATATTTTTCTTTTGCTCACTCAAATTGTACAGTATGGCTTTTTAAACCAGATGGGTATATGTTCTAATCTTGTTTTCACTGAGGAAATTGTAATATCTGACTTATTGCCTATAAAGTGGAGATAAAATATTTACTTGCAGAGTTGTTATGAGCATTCGCTGAGATGATAAATGTGAATGGGTCAAGCACAGGGTTCAACACATGGTAAGTGCTAAGCTTGCTGCCTTTTAAAATTCCCATACTACAACTCGAGTTTCTTCTGCTGCTTTCAGTCTGATATCTAATTTGTTGACATTATCAATAGCTCATCTCAAAAATTATAATTTTAATTTTTTAAAATTTTAATTTATAAACCAATTTTTAATTAAGCGTCTATTCTTCTCGACCTGCACTCTAATACAGAAGCCAGTAGGCACATGTGGCTATTTAAATATAAATTGTAATTGCTTATTTTAAATAACATATAAAAATTCAGTTCCTCCATTGTACTAGCCACATTTTCAAGTGCCCAGTGGCTATATGTGGCCAGTGGCTATTATATAGGATAAAATAAATACAGAACATTGTCATCACGGCAAAAGTTCTGTTTGGACAGCTCTGGAAAAGACAAAATCTACGGAATTTGCTAATATATGCTATTACTTTGCTCTGAAGCGTTTAGTTACTTTTTCCTTCACGTATCAACAAATGAGACAGGAAGCTCTAGCCAGAGCAATCAGGCAAGAGAAAGAAATAAACGGCATTCACTAGGAAAAGAAAAAATCAACTATCTCTCTTCATCGATGGTATGATTCTATATCTAGAAAACCCTAAAGATTCTGCCAAAAGTATACTAGAACTAGTACATGATTTTAGTACAATTTCAGAGCACAAAATCCATGTAGCATATCCATACACCAATAATGTCTAGGTTGAAAGTGAAATCAAAAACATGATCACATTTACGGTAACCACACAAAAAAAGAAATACCTGGGAATACAGCTAACCAAGGAGGTGAAAGTTCTCTATAAGGAAAACTACAAACCACTGCTGAAAGAAATCAGATGATACGAATAAATGGAAAAACATGTCATGCTCATGGATTGAAAATATCAATGTCATTAAAATGGTAATATTGCACGAAATGACACTGGAGAGAGATTTAGATTCAACACTATTCTTATCAAATTACCTAGAAGGTATGAAAACAAATCATTTTTAATAGAATTAGAAAAAACTATTCTAAAATCCGCATGGAACCAAATAAAAGCCTCAATAGCCAAAGCAAATCTAAGCAAAATGTACAAAGCCAGAGGCATCACACTGCTTGATTTCAAACAATACTAAAATGATAAAATAACCTAGAACAGCATGGTATTGGTACAAAAACAGACACTTAAACCAATGGAAGAGAACAGAAAACTTAGAAACAAAGCCATACACCTACAGCCATCTGATCTTTAATGAGGCAAACAAAAACAAGCAATGGGAAAAGTCCTCTTTATTCAATAAATATTGACGAAATAACTGGTTAGCCACATGTAGAAGAATGAAATTTGACCTTCACCTTTTACTGATTAACTACAGATGGATTAAAGATTTAAATGTAAGACATCAAACTATAAAAATCCTAAAAGAAAACCTAGAAAATACCCTTCTGAGCATCAGCCTTGGCAAATAATTTTTGGCTAAGTTACCAAAAGCAATTGCAATAAAAACAAAAATTTACAAGTGAAATCCGTTTAAACTTAAGAGATTCTGAACAGCAAAATAAACTATCAATAGCGTAAACAGACAACCTACAGAATGGGAGAAAATATATGCAAACTGTGTATTCCACAACAGTCCAATATCCAGAATCTGTAAAGAACTTAAGCAAAAATCAAATAACCCCACTTTTTAAAAAATGGGTGAAGGACAGAAACAGACACTTCTCAAAAGAAGACATACAAGCGGACAACAAACATATGAAAAAAATGCTCATTATCACTAATCATCAGAGAAGTGTAAATCAAAACCACAATGAGCTACCATCTCACACCAGTCAAAATGTCTATTATCAAAAAGTCGAAAAACAACAGATGCTAGTGAGCTTATGGAAAAAAGAGAATGTTTATCCTATTTGTTGAATTGTAGATTATTTCAGCCATTGTGGAAAGCAGTTTAGATATTTCTCAAAGATCTTATGGTAGCTGTTAAAACAGAGCTACCATTAGACCCAGCAATCTCATTACTGAGATATACCCAAACGAAAATAGATCATGATGCCAAAAAGACATATGCACTCATATGTTCATCAATGCACTGTTTACAACAGCAAAGACATAGGTTCAACCTAAGTGTCCTACAGTGGTGGATTGGATGAGGAAAATGTACATATACACCATGGAATACTATGCAGCCATAAAAAGGAATGAAATCACGTCCTTTGCAGCACCATGGATGGACCTGGAGGCCAAAATGTAAGTGAACTAATGCAGGAGCAGAAAACCAAATACCACATGTTCTCACTTACACATGGAAACTAAACATTGCACACACATGGACATAAACAAGGGAATAACAAACTATGGACTACTAAAGAGGGGAGGAACAGAGGGGGCATGGCCTGAAACAATACCTGTTGGGTACCATGCTCACTACTTGAGTGCAATATATATACATAACAGACCTGCACATGTACCCCCTGTATCTAAAATAAAAGTTACATTTTTTAAAATGAGACAGATTGTCCAGAGGCCATCTGCTTCTACAACTCAAGTTTTTAAACCTAAAATTGTTCATCCTTCCTGTGGTCCTATGAATAATAAGTTTTCAGTTTTCTATTCTCAGTTTAGGAAACCAGTGTATAAGAGGAATTAATGTGGGACGGAACCGACCTTTAAAAATGTAACTCACATTAAATGTCCTTGGAAGATTTTCAAATATTTGCCCTCAAAAATTCAAGAGTGAACTAAATCTTCCCAAAGATTGGGTCTCAAAGCAGTGCCAGTGTCTAATACTTTAGGTCCAATTTAATAGAATCCGTATTGACTCAGAAATAAATCTCTTTGTTCCAAACCCCCTTAAATTACATGATTCTTTGATACTGTGAAATGAAGCAGAGTAGATAAAGCACTTACAGGGGTTTCCTAACTTTTACTACTGGTATCTTTCTGTTGCTACCTTCCAAAAGGTCATGTATTGACCTTCAAAAAACCTTTCCCTTTCACTTCTCTTGGAACCCTTTCTCCAGAGCAGTCACCAGCTTAGAGTGCAAATCTACCTCATATAAAGGAGAAAATGGTGTGGCGTGAAATATAATATTGCCATTATTCACTATTAGTTCATTCGACCAGCAAATATTATTGAGTACCTGATATGTAACAGACCCTTGGCTAAATGCTGGGGATATGGTGATAAACAAAATAAACATGACCCTTCTATGGTGCTATGGATGAATATAATAATTCAGTTTGACTTAGATAAATAAAATTATATAACATTTTAAGTTGCTTTACTTTCTTACCTTCAGACTAACTGATTTGTTCTTCTATAGCCATGTTCAGAGGAAGGAACACTGTTCTACAAGCATCTTCATGTTCAAGTCGAAATTACATTCATCAAAGCCACCCAATCCTGGTCTTACTTAACTAGCCACCAATTTGGGCTAAGTCA
Organism: Cacajao melanocephalus; assembly: GCA_963573385.1. Lineage (NCBI taxonomy): Eukaryota > Metazoa > Chordata > Mammalia > Primates > Pitheciidae > Cacajao > Cacajao melanocephalus. Next base: position 14,046 of record CAUYLG010018412.1, read on the forward strand.
CACCAAGATGACAAATATCCTATAAACCATCAGTAATTAATTGGTATAGGTATCTGAGTTATTCTGAGAAGCTGTACTGAGAAGGATACTGAGGCTACATTTAGTGAGACGGGTGAAAATATTGTGGTCTATTAGTAATATCTTCCATGAGCTCAAGAAATTAGAGTATGGCAGATATGCTCAGTAATTTACATTACCTGGGGGAAAACTCAAGGGTGTTGTGGAGAGGTGTTATTCCAGATTAGGAAAGCAGGCAAGAGCCAAGACATAGAAGCACGGAAAAGCATGACTTGTTCCCGGAAAGGCAAGTGGTCCAGGTGAATAGAATTCAGGGTGGGTGGAGATAAGATAAAAGGACCACCGAAGATGTGTGGACTCAGTCTACGGATGACCTTGAATGCTCAGCATCAAGTTTAGATGATTTGTCTGTGAACTACTCGTGTGGTTACCAATCTTTGATGATTCCCAATCTGAATCAAAATCACATTCTTTCTGCTATCGGTTTTTCTATAATAAAAAAGCTCTCTTTCTCCTCTAAACTTCCTTCTAACCGAGGCATCTGTTCACACATAAATTATCTCATTATCATTAAAGTGAACGTTCTTAAAATTCAGCTCCAAATTGGATGGGCTCTACATTTACAGAGAACTAAATTTTAGAATAACCAATAAAACAAGGTCAGTTATGTAATTAGATTGCTGACATAAAGTCTTACCCAAGCTGTTTATGAGAACTATGTTAAGATAGACACATATAGCTCAGCATGTGCTTTTCTTACTCCAAGTAAAGATGAATATGTATTTAGTGCACAAAGGATAGAATAATAAAAATATACTATAAAATTGTGTTCTCTTCAAATATTTAATTTATAGTTTCTGTGACATAAATGCCTATTCCCTGAATGATTATGAAAAAAAAGAGAAAATCTCATTTCCCCCCACCAACATATCTATGTATGTGTGTGTGTATGTGTGTGTAAGCCAAAGATAAAACAGTAGAAACTAGCTATGAAATTACCAGTGAACAATTTACTGCAATGTCTAGCATATCATTCTTATATCTGTAAAATTACCTAATGTACTAGAGATAAGTTATATAATGCCTACAATTTATATAGTGAAGGTCTGTTCATCTTTTAAAAGGCATACACCGTATAAAGAGCATAATAGTACTTTTAGATTTTAAATTGAACGGCAAATGAAAAAAGAAACTAGTGGAAAAAATAATGGCTCAAATGTATTCTGTCAAAGAATATTCTCAGGATACAGAATGCAGTCGAAAGAACTGAATATTTGTCTATCTCTGCCCCCTTGTGGTGGTATGTGCCTCTCAGGTAAGGTAAGCAAATTTTTGCAGAAGGAAATCAAACACTTGAGGTTTGAAAACAGACATAAGAAAAAGTAAAAATAGAAGTAAATTATTATATTTAACATGTAACCAAATAACTACTTCCATTGGTGTGAGTATACTTAATATAATATCTGTGGTTAAATTTTAAGAGCTACTGGACCAGAATAGTTACAAATTTGAAATGCTAAATTAGTCTGAGACAGAAACAAATAGCAAAATTATGGTTAATTTTTACTTTAGATCTTCTAAGAGTTCTAATGGTAATTATATAGAAATATGTTTCACCCAGAAACTATGTAGAATTATATTACATATGTCATTCAACCACAATGATGAATGTGTATTGAAGACCTTCTATGTGATGGGCACTTGATTAGAGCTCAGAGAAAAATAGTCAGTACAGTCCTTGCCCTCATGAGCTCTACGCTTCATAAGGAAAAGAAGACAAGCTATAGATAATCACAATAAAAAATTATAATCTGTGAAGGAAGAAAATACGGTTGTCTTACATATAACTAATATTTAGTATTATATTAATAATATTGTATAAATATTAACATATTTATTTATTATAGCTAATAAAAAATTAGATCTAGCATGGGAGGCTAAAACAAAGGAAAGAGTGAAAGAGGCTGTGCATATATGAGGATAGAGCGTATATGGGAATTGCCTGTACTTTCTGCTCAATTTTTCTGTGAACTGAAAGCTGCTCTAAAAAAAAAAAAAAAAAAAAAAAAAAAGTCTATTTTTAACAAAGAAAGAAGAACACAAAGGGAAAAGAGGCTCAGGGTGCTGAGATGGGCAAGAGGAGGGACACACTAGAAGGTATGAAAGCAAATCACGTGGAACTGGTATGGATGGCTGCCATCCGTGTAAGATGTGACTTGCTCCTCCATGCCTTCTGCCATAATTGTGAGGCTTCCCCAGCCACGTGGAACGGTGAGTTCTCCGTTAAACTTCTTTTCTTTGTAAATTGTCCAGTTTTAGGTATGTCTTTAATAGCAGCATGAAAACAGACTAATGCAGTGTCCATTCATACATGTAGTGAACGCTTACTACATGAAAGCCTTTGCTCTAAGCTTTTAAGTTTAAAAACGTATTGCTCACAATTCCATAACATAAGCAATAGACTATTATAGGAGTTTCAACGAAAAATAATGGTAGCTTGGACTAGAACCAGGGTAATTGAAATGAATGGACATTTTTAAAATGTCTAGAATAATCAGTGACAGGTTCATTCCTTGTTTCTGGTTTATGCTACTGGATGGATGGTGACCATACCCTAAAAAGAGAATTCTATGGCTCATGTCTGTAATCTTAGCACTTTGGGAGGCTGAAATGGGTGGATCATTTGATGTCAGGAGTTCTAGACCAGCCTGGCCAACACGGTGAAACCCCATCTCTGCTAAAAGTACAAAAATCAGCCAGGTGTGGTGGCACACATCTGTAGTCCCAGCTACTTGGGAGGCTGAGGCAGGAGAATTGCTTGAACCCAGAGGTAGAGGTTGCAACGAGCTGAGATCGCACGAATGTACTCCAACCTGGGCAACAGAGTGATACTCTGTTTCAAGAAAAAAAGAGAGAGACAGAGAGAATTCTAAAGAACAAGTTTGGAGAGTTGGGATGGCAGGGAACAGAAGAGAAGAATATGCCAACATTCAGTCTTGGAAACACTGAATTTGAAAAATTTCTGAGACATCTAAGAGCAGATGTAGGCTATGCCCATGGAGACATGGGCCAGATCTAGGAGGGAAGAAAAACATCCAGCCAGAGAAGCTTAAGAAACCTCAATTATAAAAGAATAAATGGCTATCACTTAAGACTGCTGAGAATCTCAGGGGGTAGGAAAACTTCAATTTCACGGAAGAAGTTACGGAAGTTAGAGAAGTTGGGAGTTTAGGAAATTTGCTGGTGGCAAATGAGCAGGGAAATATCACTAAAAATCAATTCACCACATGGCTTATTCCCTGAAAACCAACCCATCAAACATAGTGATTTAATAAAAATAATTTTATAAATTTTAAGAGGAATATTTTGATTTGATGACAGTGTAAAACAGTATATATGTTATAGGTAAAATTTTAAGTGTCATGTAGAAATTACTCATTTATACTGATTTTTATTCCTTTTAAAATGTAATTTTGTATTGAACCAACCTTTTAGCATTCATCTGTTTTTATTTACAGTATTTTTAATGTATGTTTTATCCATTTTTTGCATCTTTTTCATTTGGTCCATTGTGGTTATTTTCGTGTGTGTGTGCTTTCATAGAGAATCATTTTGCAAGTTACTACCAACCAAGTCGAGATACCTTAATTGTTCCTTGGCAGAAATCATATTTTTAGTTTCATGTGAGATGTAATGGTTTAAACTAATTCTGATTCTTTTGAATGAATTTAAAGTTTAATTCTAAATTTTATTTAATTTAAAATTTTTCTTTTATTGAACTTTAATTTAAAATTCTGATTTATTTTAGTGCCTGTGAATTTAAATTTAAAGTTCAATCTCCTAATTAATGTTTAATTTAATCTTAAACTACAAATGGCTTAAGATTAAACCAGATATAAAAGGAAAGCTGGTATGCCATTTGAGGAAATGGCGGAAGAATAAGGAAAATGCATAAAGTTTACCAAAATAGAAAATGACATTCAGAGATAACTGAAACTATATCTGAGGTAGACAAGCAGTCCCATTACATATAAAATAACTCCCTCTAAAAAAAAAAAAAAAAAAAGCTGAAAACCAGCTTTTCCTTTGAGAAATTTTAAAAATCAATACTGATTCTTTAGCATTTGTAGATTTTTTTGCCAGCTTCTCACGTTGTGTTTTAACCTTAAAAATTTAATATCCAGAAAATTATATTTCATCATTGGGGACCAAATTGAAACATCCTAATCACTTTTAAAACTATTTGGGATGAATTGAGAAATTTGGTAAATCTAGTGAATCTGATCATTTGGCAAATGACCATTTGGTGAACTGGTCCTTTAGCAGATATATTTTCAAATTAGGAAGGATCCAATTCACTGCCATAAAAACAGGCTTTCCTTTCTCAAGGCTCTCACAGTCTAGAAGGGGAAATGAATAGGCAAAGCCTTAGAAACTCTTTATAAATGTTAGAAAGGAGGCAGGTGCAGGGCTCTACAGTAGCATAGGAGGGAGAGTAGGTGGGTAGCCAGCTTGACCTCAGGAAACACTTCCCAAGATTCACACTGGTAATAATAATATAGACGATTATCAAAAACAGTTTTCCAACCAGAAAAGGAAGAGACACATCACTCTCAAAGCATGAAAGGGCATGCTGTTTTCTGAGAACGACAAATAATGTTGATCAGCCTCTGATGCACGGAAGGCATGGATAATGGCAATTGGTAGTAAATGATGATTGAAAAACAAACACCTATCACATACATTTAGGAGGCATATTTAGGAAATAAGATTTCACATCAATTAGCAAGAGTTAGAACTTGACTTCACTTAGGGAATGAATGAAGAAGCAGATCCCAAGATGATGTGCAATTTCCAATTTGGACAAATAGACAAATTCCTGAGACAGAGTTCAGAGAGAGAAATGTTAGAAGGAAAGATTTTAGAGAAAGAGAGAGATTGTAAGTTCAGTTTTAGATATGCTAAATCTGAGGTGTTTATGTGAGATCTAAATTCAGAATCTCAACATGAAATTGATGAAATGAATACGGAATTCAAAAGAGATGTGTAGATGAGATTTTTAAAAACTAGGAATGAGTAGCGTATATCGCAATTGAAACTATAGGGGTAAATGATATTAAAGCAGAATATTTAATGTAAAAAAAAGAAAGAAAATTTTAGGAATAAAACCCTGAAGAACACTAGCATTCAAGGAACCATTAGAAGGAAGGGTCCCCTGAGTTAGACTGAGGAAGAGCGGCTAGAAAAGTAGAGTGGTGTGTAAAGAACTCTTCTCTAGTGTTTTGGGGGAGAGAGAGTGGTCAACAGAAGTAAATATTTCAGAAAGGCTGAATGATAATCAAAACCAGGAGGGCTCCACTAGATGTGTTACTAGAAAATAAAGGCATTTCATTGGAGTGGTGAGAGCAGAGGGTTGAAGAGTGAGAGTGAGGAAGTTGAGATAGAAAATGAAGATAATGAAGAAGGAAGTCAAGTTTCACAGAATGTTTTTTCTCAAGATTGTAGGGATATGTGCACGTTTAGATGCAGGCAAAAGGCGAAAACAGAATGAGTTTGAAAATATACTTGCTTTTTGAGCAAACTGCTTAATTTTTCTACTCCCAGTTATTTAATCCGAAATGTGGGGATATGAAACAATGCCTACATCATGAGATCTAATTGTATAATCCATGCAGAGCTTTGCATATTACCTGGCATGTGCTAATCACTTAAATAAATACTGGCTAATATGAAACAACAGAAAGAATAGTACTGGAACAGGAGAAAGGGAAGAGAATGTGGATTTGGATCCGTGTCAATGTGTAGATCTGGCAATGGGAAATTTACAGAGTTTCAATCTCATAATCACTCTCTCTCTGTCAAGAAAGAGGGGTCGTGGATTGAGAAGTTTCTGAATGGAATTAAAAGGATTGTATTTTATCATATCTATATGAAAAAGGAAGGAAGGGAATCGACTAAAATTTGTCATATCTCTTTTATGAGTCATATGTTAAAATAAGTGCTTTGTTTATTATCTCATTTAGCTCTCAAAGTAAGGTAGTTGTTATTCCCATTTCACAGATACACAAACTAAGGTTTCTGTATCAAAATATTCTGAGGTACAATAGACTCGAACAATGACTCAACATTGAATAAGTTTATTTCTTGCTCTCCAAACAGTCTAGGAGAGTCATAGGACTCTCTCCCCATAGTCATTGAAGAAGTCAAATTGACAAAACGCTCTGCCACTTTCAACAATATGGCTTCCAAGCTTGGCACAGTCTGCTCCTGCCAAGTGGAAACTAGGAAGGTTTTTTGTTTTGTTTTGCTTTTTAATCTTTGTTGTTGTATTTGGCTTGTTTATTTGTTTGTTTGTTGGCCAGAAAAATGGCATAGGCCAGACAGGGAAGAAATATCCATAAGTTCTGTTCATATTCTCTGACTAGAAATTAGCCACATGCTACAGGTAACAGTCTCTGCCAGTTTGTTTATTTGTTTGAGGAAGCTTTAGAGTAGGGAAGAAGATCACGAGTTTATTTTAGAAATATTACATTAAAGTTTATATTTTCAAGTGGAATATTACCTGTAGAGGTACACCTTAAGAAAGAACCTCAATAGAGTTTTGAGGAGAACCCTGAGGTATTAAGCAAATAAGCAAATAAATAAGATTTCCAAAAAAGATATTATAGTAGCCATAGGACTGCAATGTTTCCACAGACAGCACTAAGAGAATCCTTACCTACTACTTAAAAAGTTAGTAAGGATAAAATGGGAAAATAGAGCTCCAAATTGCTAAACAAATACACAGAATTGCCATTCCAAAAACTATAGTAAGGAAATAAGAAGTAAGAATGGGGGACAGGCGTGGTGGCTCATCCCTGTAATTCCAGCACTTAGGGAGGCCGAAGCGGGTGGATCACCTGAAGTCAAGAGTTCAAGACCAGACTGGCCAAACTGGAGAAACCCCATCTCTACTAAAAATACAAAAAAAAAAAAAAAGCTGCGCACGGTGGCGGGTGCCTGTAATCCCAGCTAATCGGGAGGCTGAGGCAGGAGAATCACTTCAACCTGGGAGGCAGAGGTTGCGGTAAGCCGAGATCGTGCCACTGCACTCCAGCCTTGGTGACAGAGCAAGACTCCATCTCACAAAAAAAAAAAAAAAAAAAAGAAGTAGTAAGAATGGGTTATAATACTGTGTGTGTGGTTTTTTTTTTCAATCTTCTTTTATTTTCTATCAGTAAAATTATTTGCTATGCAACTAAACACTATCTAGCAAATGAGATAATATTGGTCAATATGAGACAATATTATGTGGGCTACTTAGTAACCAAAAAAAGAATTATTGATGCTGCCTGCCAACAAGCTGATAATTACACTTACTTTTTCTATTGTATGTGAATCATTTTTCTAATATATGCTCATGCCATATCTCTGTTAACTGTGTAAGCAAAAATGTAAAGCAAGCTAACAAATACCAACAAACAAAACTCATAGCCTTAATGTGAATAATGTGCAACCCAACAAAATCATACAATTTTTATAGAACAAACTCTTCCATAAAAATCTGATATAGTAAAAAGAACAAAATGAGGGAATGTGTTCTCTTTCTGGGTCCACGAGGGGGTGTAGTTTCTAGGGCAAGAACTTCCCAGGACCATGTTTTCTCCCCCTCCCATCCATCTTCATCCTGGAAATTTAACAGTTTATGTTTGAATTTTGCTGGCACAGGAAGAAACTAAGGGTCAGTCACCCCCGTGGAAGCTTAAAGGAACTCCTTTCATTGGCCAGGGGAACTTGGGGAGGTGGGAATTTCTCCCAGGATAAATTCCCCTGTTCCTTCACCCACACCAGATTTCCAGCTCTCTGGAATCCCCTCCCACAGAGTGGGAGCTCTCTTTCCCCTCCTGGATTTTCCCCCTCTGGGGTCCCCTTCCACCCACTGTGGAAGTTTTCTCTCTTCTTCTCCTGTTTCTCTCTAAATAAATAAATAAATAAATAAATCACTTTCTGCAAACACTTTTGGGGTCTGGTATTTATTTCACAAGCACACTGGGCCGTGGTCCCCTCTCTCATTCTTGAGAGAGCAGGAGACCAAGAACCTGGAGAAACGTCCTCTCAGGGGAGCTGAGGGCACCCCTAAACCCCTGAACCCAGAAACAAAAAGACCCAGATTCTTGCTCTAGCTGTGCCAATATCTGAATAATTTGAGGAAAGTCACTTTTCTTTGGAGAGCTTCAGTTCGTTCATCAGTAAAATGACTCAAGTTTGAACTAGATTAGATTCAATTTACCAAACATTTATTGAACATCTATTGTTAAACTCCATGCCAAGTACTGGGGATATATTTATGATACAATCCCTGTGTTAAGCTTTTCAACAATAGTTCTTTCTTTCCTGGGCACACGTATAACTAATCTTCCAATCTTACTGTCAAAAGACAAAACCCTATCATTAGTTCTGTTCAATGAAATGTGAATAGCACACGTCTGTGTCACTTCACGCTAGAGCAGTAGAAGCCCCTACTCAGTTTCTACTCTGCCTCTCTTCTGCCACGGAAATCTGAGAACAGTCCTTGTATTGAGAAGGTAGAGCGTCACATTTGAGGTTGCAGACCTAGATCGCTGACTCACTGAACAGACCAGCAGACAGCTGTCCTTGAGAGTTGCCCAGATCTGCAGCAGATTCTTGCATGAGTGAGATGTAAACTTCTTTCCTGATAACTAGTATTAACTACAACAGAGCTGGTCACATCTTGACAAAGAGGCTAGTTAGAAGGCAAACATATGCAATACGGTATGCATTTCACTATGGATAAATAAAGTGCCTTTGGCAGAGAAAACGAAAAGTAATTCATTATTTCTAAAGATATTGGGGAAGGTATCCTAAATTAAGAATGAGTGTGGCAGTTTAATGAAGCAACTGGAATATAACATTGAGAAAGAAGAAAGAGAGTCAAGGATGGAAGCTTGGGGAACGCTAACATCTAAGAATTAGATAAAGACAAGTTAATAAAGAAAACTGAGAAGAGAAGACATAGGAGCAGAAAGAAAACCAGAAAGAAATGGTATTCTGGAAACCCAGAAAGGAAAGGAAAACATTCCAAGAGGAGTCAGAAATTGTCTGTAATGTGAATTGTTGAGAAGCCATGATCTGAAAAGAGGTCATAGATTCAAAATTATGAAAACTTCAAAGATAATACACAGACTATAGTGATTGGATGACAAAAATGATGCAAAATATGCTTATAGTAAACACACAGTAGCATTTATCAAAGTGTGTTTTGGAAAACATTTACTGCACAGAATTCTCCCCAGAAAGATAGAGGGAGTTGACTGTTGAATACATTTGAGACACGCTACTGCATGCCATATATCTGTAAGGGGATTTTTAAAAATCTATTTGTAATTTCTCACCTTGGGAGATAAGAAAAGGAAAAACAAAAATTATTATTTGCTTACAAACTGACAATGTCAAGTCAAGGTAACAAAAGTAACTTCCTGGGACTGCTCTGTGAGTGTTGACCAATAAAATTTAGTTTCTAATAGCACTAAATTTTGTTTCACTAAGAAAAAATAAATGGGGACAAATTAGGCTAAATTTTTTAATTAGGTATGTCTTTCAAATAAAAGAATCCATAAAATATGTTTTCCCTTCTCACATAGCACATTTGTGGTTTGCTAGCCTAAGCACAATTACAAGCCTCGGACAATTTCTGCTACTTTCCTTTTCACTAATTTGTAAAACGGGGATAAAAATAACACAGATTTCAAAGGGTTGTTTTGAAGAGTCAGTGCGATAAAACAATGAAATCACTTAGAATATTGCCTGACACATACAGAATCCTCAATAAATATTAACTATGACCATTATTAAACTTATCTCCTTCACCATCAAGCTGGCATAACTCAATCATCTGGGAACTCAAATCACCTGGGCTCCCTGATGAGGTGTTGTTAGTGACCCCTGCCAGTCAATGTAACGTTCATGCATAATTTACACACTAATAATCAAGAGTTGACAGAAGAACTATTACATTTGGTCACTTCCATTTCAAGTGGAGATATCTGAACTTGAGAACTGTCAATCAAGCCATGATTTTTACAGAAGAACTTCCTTGTGAGATTTCATCATTTAATCCACATAATTGAATAAAAATAGAATAATTTTATGCATGTTCCCAGTTGGGGTTCACACCTAAACCAACACACATGTTCGTAAATGAGTATGTGATGATTCTGTGCTTTTCTGTCATTACTATAACCACTGCATTAAATAATTAAGAAACCTATTTTCTGAAAGGAAACTATAGGAAAATATCCAGCCATTTTCTTAATTAAAGAGCAATCCTTTCAATCTTATTATGATTTTAAAACTTTCACATAAAGTCTTCTGCTCTGAGGAAAATTATATACATCAAGCTGCTAAAGAATTCCCTCCCCAAGAATTTATAGCATGTGATAATGTGGGCTGAGAGCATTCTGAAAGTTTTCCCCTCCAATCTCCCAGACAGAGCACTACCTCCCACACAGTTTAGGGTTTTGGTTTGTTTTTTGTTTTGTTTTGTTTTTTTTTCAAAATAAAATGAGATTTTCACTCATTTTTACTTTTAATGTCAGACTCATTCTGAGGCTATATACAGAATCCATCAGCACAGAAAACGTCATTTGAGTTTCCTCTTCCTCATATTGAAATAAAAATAAATATCTAAAATTATCCATAACACATAGTTTTAAGTTGCATAGATGTAAAACCCTTGCTCTGACAGCAGCACTGAATTCCCCTCAGAATGTTTTTAGAGGTGGGTTTTTTATGTCTGCCATCTGAGTTTTTTATATCCGCATCCTTAGAAGGCATTTTATGCATTACCTATCTGTCCAGCAAAAAGTCCACATTAGCCTGTGGTAACTGCACTACCATGAGGAGAGCAATCAGCATTACCTCATTGCTATCTTCTGCCCCTTCTGAATTCATGGACTCTTCATCTATCCTGGCAGCTTCAAAGACAAAAATTAGGCAAACTGTCCACCTATATTTCTATAATTCTACCACACATCTTTGCTTGCCAGGCTAAAAGAGGGTATTTTAGAAGACAAACATTGGGTCAATCCAGTACCCTATTGCCATTTTGTAATGTTTTTATATTTCCATTGCATTCTTCCAGCTGGCCACACCAGACATAATTAACTAAGCTGCTTTTTTTTTTTCTCGCTCTGTCTCCAGGCTGGAGTGCAGTGGCATGATCTCAGCTCACTGCAACCTCCACCTCCCACATTCAAGCAATCTCCTGCCTCAGCCTCCCAAGTAGCTGGGACTACAGGCGCGTACCACCACACCCAGCTAATTTTTGTATTTTTAGTAGAGACAGGGTTTTACCATGTTGGCCAGGATGGTCTCGATCTCTTGACCTCATCATCCGCCCACCTGGCCCTCCCAAAGTGCTGGGATTACAAGCATGAGCCAATGTGCCCAGCACTAAGCTTCTTTTGTACTAACTTCATAGACACAAAACCAGTTATTACAAAGAACAGAGTAAGATCAGTCACGTGCAGCTGACTCTTCCCATCACTGCCTTCACTCTGCCAATTCATCACTATTCTTGGTCTCCTTAAGCATAACTTACTCAGGGAGACTTTCTCCCGACCCTTCCTGTCCCAACACATGCCTGTCTAGATCAGGTCCTTCTATACCATGTTCTGAGAAACACCGTAATTTTTCTTTTCTTTATGGCATTTGAAATGATCGTAATTTTAGGGTGATCTGTATAATTGTTTGGTAGTGTTTCTCTCTCCTCCTAGACTATTTACATGCCCATGATTACCGCTCAATAAGTGTTTGTTGAATGAATGGATCCTTGTGGGTAACATTTTTTATGAAAGAAACAAGTCTGATGAGATTATTGTCATGCCCAGATTTCCATTATCAAACTGAGGCACAATGAGGAAGAAATAGAAATAGGCCATTGTCACTTTGGCATTTAGAAAAGCATTTAATCTAACCATAATTCATTTCAAAAGCCTGGCCCTTTAAAATTTAAATATAGCAAATAAATACACAATGATATTACCTTGTCCTTGGGAACACTATTTTCCCCCTGTTAGTGTTTTCTATAACTGACATGGAACATTAAAATGTGGTATCTGCTTTTTCAGCAAATCAGTTAGGATACAAAATACCATTGCAAAATAGCCCATTGAGGAGAATAAAAATTTACTACCATCTTCTTTTGGCCTCCCTGACCAATCGCCTCTAATGGCCACTGTGTGTTATCTTCCCCATGTTCTCTGCTGTTTATGTCTTTCTTGCTGCCTCTTTGCTCCTTGGCTTTCTCTCTGTACTTCACACATTTTACCATCAGCATGCAATCCACTGAAGGAGGTTCCCACAGAGATTTTCCACCCTGTAGAGGAGTCAGAGATTCACCATTAACCCCAAACTGGCCTCCTGGCATTTACACAACTGTCCAATAATGTCCCTCCTCGCTCCTCATCAGCTGGTGTGTGCTTGGAAAATACAAGCAATTATATTGTTCTGAGGTAAACATAATTAGGAATCAAATCATTAGAGAAAAAAAAATCCACAATAAAGCTTTTCAAGCCAGATATAAATGATTTATTAAAAACAATCCATATTCGTTTGTCAGACTGATTTCCAGAACTTAAAAATCTCATTTAATATTTCTATCCTTACCTAAAATGATACTTAAAAGGTTATTTGAAATGTTATTTGTGATTACTAACACTCATGGTCTTGCAGAAATTAAAATACCACAGACAAATATAGGCAAGGGTAACAAGGCAGCTGTAAATGTTTATCCTCTAAACAGCTTCTCAAAAGTTCGTTTTACTGAAAAAAATCAACCATGTAAATGAGTTCTGCTAAAAAATATTAATAAATCTGCATAAAAAATTTGATTCAGTAAATACTAGGTGCCGGGTATGCATGGCACTGGTAAAATGCAGAGATAAATAAATCCTCAACCTCTCTGTCAGTCAGTATCTTCATCTGCAAAATGATAATAACAATAGTACTTACCTCAAGTATGTGTTGTAAGGATTAAATGAGTTAACATGTATGAACACTTAGGGGTGAGCTTGGCAATTAGTAAGTGTTTAAGAACGTTAGCTGTAATTTTTATTATTTATAATAATGAAGAAGTTTTAACCTGTCATGTGAGACTTAAATGTAAACATAAAAATGTGGACCCCACTGTGGTTGTTCTGGATTTTTTTAGTGTTTTTTAAATCTCATTTGCCTTGAAAATACATCTATGAGTAGCTCCTCCAACATAGGTCTGATCAACATTGGACATCTCAGAGACTTGAAACCAAACCAGTAAAATAAGGGGTAATAGTACCTCTTCATTCCCTCCACTCATTTCCAGAGATAGTTCTTTCTGTAGGAGACCCAAGTTTGCAGCTCAATCTAATGCCTGGATCACTTCTTGAATATTCTAAAGTGAACCTAAAAGACGTCAGATAAACCCTGAAATATAATTTGTTTGTTTCTTTTGGGTGTGTTTCTTTTCAAATCTACAAAATGGGGATAATTGTGCAAAATGACAATATATAATAATATATAATGCTGTGAGCCAGACCTTGCTGCAAACAATTTCCATATAATAACATGTTTAATTCTCACTATAACCAATTGTTGTTCTCAATTTACAAATGAGGAAGCTAAGGCACAGAGTTGCTGCTCATATAGATACATCTTGCCCAACGTCACACAATTAATTAGCCAGGATTTGAAACTAGTAATGCTCTTCACCACCATATTATACTGGCCCCTATTCCATCCTTTCAGCACTCAGAAAATCAAACGCCACATGTTTTCACTCATAGGCGGGTGTTGAACAATGAGAACACACGGACACAGGGAGGGGAGCATCACACACTGGGGTCTGTTGGGGAGGGGCCAAGGGAGGGACAGCAGAGGGGTGGGAAGGTCTGGGATGGATAACATGGGGACAAATGCCAGATGTGGGTGACGGGGGGATGGAGGCAGCAAACCACATTGCCATGTGTGTACCTATGCAACTATTCTGCATGATCTGCACATGTACCCCAGAACTTACAGTACAATTTAAATAAAAAATTACGCTATACTAAAATTCCTGGTATGTCAAGCCTAGAAGCTCCAGGAGCTCCTTAGAGGAGCACAAAGAGCATTGGCTTTGTCCTGTTTAACAAAGTCTGTTTGGTTCCTATAACTAGGGTCACCATACATCTAATTCTGCCTGGGACAGTCCAGGTTTGTACCTGTTTCCCTGGCGAAAATTATAAATAGCATCCCTTTCACCTTCAACAGTAATGTAAATTATATGTCTGATCTTTAACTTAATATTTCTGAATGTGAGAAATGAGTTTGTATGTGTGTATATGTGTATGCTGCCCCCTGAGATTTTTTTTTATCATTTACCTTTAAAATGCTTTGCTACTTTTTCTTGCACAGATTTCTATCTTTAAAATAAAAGCAGAATATTCACTCATCTCAGTAGTCACCTAGCAAAAGGGCTGAGGGGGTATAAAGGAGTAACAGGCCTTTTAACACAAAGTCATGGTAACAAGTGTAGTTAGAACTTAGCTTATTCTCCCATTGTCCTGCTTAGCTCATAAACTATTGTTGAAGTTGTTTTGTAAAATGCATTTGAATGTATCTTTGACAAACATACTGTTAGTCGCTTTTCATTTTTTTGTAATCTCTAAATTGATATATTCACTTGCTTGATCATTGAAGAGGAACATACTATTTTTATTCATAAGGTTTCCTTGAGGTTTCATGAGGTTTCATTGAGGTTTTAAGGCTTTCATGCATTTTTTTTAGGGTTTGTATAAAGTAACAGATTGTTTTCCTTGCTATACTTTCACCATTTCTTGTCCGGGTTCAGTTGTCTTTGACGCTTCTTTGTTTTATGAATTTAGCTTGTCTTTTCTCAATCCAAGAAAAAAAAAAGAAGTAGAAGAAAGAAAAGAAACAATTACATCTCCTTTATATGCCTTCTGGGTACCTTCCTTCCACTTATCATTGTTTCAAAAATGGAGTGACTCTCTTGATACTGATTATAAGTAGATATCTGACTGGAATGCCCTTTGCGCCTTCTCCCTCTGGTGATATATTACCTATCGTTCCAAGCCCACATTAAATCTCTTCTCTTCTGTGAACACTCAAGACAGAACTAATTGGTACACCATCTGTGATGCTGCAGTTTTGTTTATCCTATATTATGATTTTACCCTCATCTGTCACTTCCCTCAGTTGTGAGCTCAATCACAGAGCAAGAATTTGTTTTTTTATCCCTCCCTTGGGTCTAGCACAAGGTCTGGTATATATGTACTTAATAAATGTTTGATGAATGAATAGCATTTTATAGTATACAAAGTTATTTCAAGCCTATTAGCTCATCCAAGCTCTATAGCAATTTTATGAAGTATAAGATTATGTTGGTTAGACTTATGACATATAGCATTATGAACATCTCCATTTCATAGATGGAAAAACTGAGAAATCCCAGAAGGTAAATGGTATTGGAAGAGGGGTATAAACCACTGTGTAGGTTCCTAACTAATTAGATTTATTCAAATAATACATCATGTTAGTCTTCAAGGGCAATAATAATCATTTTGATTTGAGAAGAACTATTTTATTTGACAATTTATTCTAATGTCCAGAGAAGCTTCTGGAAATTGTGTTTCTGGTTATTCTTTATAGTAACAGTTATCAGAACTACTATGAGCTTTGCTGTGAAAACTTCATCTAGCACAAAATGTGCATGACACAGGCTGAACTTTCAAAATTGCACAAGTCAAAGAAGATAGGCCTTGAAATTACATTTCCTGAGTAGGTTTTCCATTACTTTTAGAATGGCCCCCAGGGTAAACCTGCCTCCACAGAGTAGATCTTAGCTAATCTTTATCATGGTGGCCCACCATGAAATTTCCATGTGGCAGCAGGCCAGAGATGAAGTACTGTGGGTAGGACTTCTCACAGGCCACTGAAACATTGCCTGAGTGTCCTCTGGTGTAGTCCAGACCCTTTCACCCTAAATTATCTGCTTATTTTTTTTCTAAGGAGGTCAGACTGGAGGAAAAATGCATTAACATAAACTATCATTTATATTTAACCTCTGAACAAGGAAAGTGATTTGAATTTATATAGGTATATCTGTACTACTAAAATCATTTTTAGCTCATGAACATCAAATTAATTAAATAGATGGGCAAAAGAAACAAGATCAGCAAATTGAACCTCAATTGCTATGTGCTATAGTAAGAAAAGTTCAAAACTCAGACAAGCCAGGGGTGCCTGTTCTTTTAACCAGCATTGACGAAGGACCTTTTATAGCGTAGGCACTGTGTTACATGTCAGAGATTCAGTACTAGGTGAAATAGATATGGTCCCTGATCTCACAAAGCTTTTAGTCTCATGGGAAAATCAGACTTTGAACATGTAATTACAATGACGTATAAGTGCTGAGTTTCACTTATACTTTACTAAAGGGAGGCCTGAGGAAAAGATGTTTTAGCTGATACTGATGGATAAATAGGTGAGTTAGGCAAAGGAGGAAAAGAAAGATAGTAAAATTAAGAGTTTTTCAGGTAGACAGAGAAAAGGAGACCAATGAGTATTCACTGTGGTATGCTCCCTCGGCCTTGGTGAGAATTAAACTGGCTATTTGAGTAACCAAGATAAATTAAGAACATAATAGGGAGAGAGTCAAAGCCCAGAGAGGTGGACAGAATACAAATCCTGAGGTATCATATTAATCACATTAAAGGGTTAGGACTTTATTCTCAGAGCAATGATATGTCAGTGAAGTTTTAAGCAGGGTAGTTACATAATAGACCATCCATTGACTGCTGTGTGAAAAAATGGATTGGACAGAACAAGAATGGTGATAAGGAAAACCAGCAATGCTAGGTTATTACAGAGGCCTAGCATCATAGACTATAAAAATGGCCATAAAATGTTCCTCTTCCTCTACTGACACTCTTTGGCAGTGCCCTGTCACAGTGACTCAGTGCCCCTGGCTGGCATTAACAAATATGGCACAAAGGTTTGAAATACACTCATACCTTGGGGCCTATTCACTCTTACCGCACTGAAATCCTGAGTATACCATGTGAATGAGCCCAGGCTAGCCTGCTGAAGGATGAGAAATCACACAGAAAAGAACTTAGGCATCCTGGCCAAAAGCCATCCAGCCCTCAGCTGATGGCCTACCCACCGCTAGACAGACACAAGAGAGGCCATGGGAGATCATTAAACCACCACCCAACTCACTGGCAAATCACAGACACAAGAAAAAGTCCTGCAGAGATTAGCCAAGCTGGTCCAGACCCAAAGAACTGCCTGACTGATGCACAAACGTGTGAGTTAAGTAAAATGATTTCCATTGTAAGCCATTAGTTTATGGGGAGATTTGTGTTGTGCAGCAAACACTAACCAATCTGCCTGGTAAGAGATGATGCTGCCCTGAACTAGCAGGTTAGCAATGAGTTCTGACAGAAGCACACAAAACTAGGTGCTTCAATTTAAAAAAAAAAAAAAAAAAAAAAAAAAACCATTATTTTTGAATTTAAACAATAGATATAGGGTAGGACCCAAGGATAGAGGAGAAGAGAAATATGTGGGAAGAAGACAGTAAGTACAATTGAGAATATGTAGAACTTGAAGTATCTGAGAAATATCTAAGCAAAGATGTCAAATAGGTCATTAGATCAATGGCTGGAAGACACACAGCAAAGACCCAGGCTGTGGACACAGATGTGAGATTTGTTGGAATAGACATTGTGTAATTGAAGTCATAGATAAACTTCCTTAAGAAAAATGGGGAGACTGAAAAGCCCGAAATTCCCTGATTATTACTATATGTGTAATTGCGGGCAAATTACTCAACATTTCTGAGTCTGTTTTACACCTATCAATGGTGTAATGTAATTGACTTAGTGAGTCTGTAATAAAGAGTTCAGTCGTTTGACAAATAGTAGAGGCTAAAAATGCGAATTATCTTCCCTAACACTTACAGTCAAGTTGCACAAAAATATTTTAGGGTTGTCTTTATTTCCTGCTTTCTATTCTTGATACTCGTGGATTAGTGATGGGTTTTAATCATGAGCAATAAGAACGCTAGATTCCTTATTCTCCTTTTGAAATATTGAACAATTTTTCTTAAATTGTATGCATCAGAATTTTTGTGGTAATTATTTAAAATGCAAGTTCCTCTGCTCCACCTTAGACCTTCTGAACCAGAAATTCTAGAATCTGCATTTGTAATAAGCTTCCGAGATGCTTGTTGCACACACATTCTAAAAGTATACATAACCCAAGCCCTTCCCTGTAGCTCCCTAATAATAATATAAAAACAAACAGAAGTTGTTGAGATCTATTTCGTATGCTGTGAAATTCCCCCACAAATAGTCCCACACAAATCACCCTTCCCCAGCTCTTCTGCCGCATTAACTCCATCCCCATCCTCTCCAGGTAAAGCTCTGCTAATCTTCCTCCTGCCTGTGAATTTGGCTGGCTTTCCTGGAAATGACAATCCTTGGCCCCCTCCTGAACTTCCCTGATAACCATTTCACTATATTTCTAGAATGGAGTTTGACCCATTTCAAAATCCCAAAGCATTCCTGTCATAGCACACTTGATCTCTTTCTGTTGAAATTTTGCCTCATCATTTAGGCAGCTCTGCGTGTTTTAATAAACAGTCACATATATTACATGCCATCAGACTCACAAAATCAGTTACCGATTAAAAATAAATATTGTCTCCCAGCTGCTAGGAAGGTTCAAACACTTGAAACTGATTGCAGAAAGAAAATAGGTCCAATATGTTCTGTTCTACAAAATGTCAATAGAGATGGTTATGCGGGCACATCTGATGCTTTTCTTTTGCACAAATTACAGGGTAGAATAGATACAAGAATGGCATGAATAGAAATACATATTCCAGGAGAATAAAGGAAATGGTAGATCTATGAGCTGAACATCCACAGGTTACTTCCTGCCATGGACTTCTAAAGCTAAATTCATGTAAAGAGGGAGGTCTCCCTCCACCCCACCCCACAATTTCCCAAAGATGAAGCTCTCTAATCACAGGAGCACTTTCATAGGCATATGTTTTTAGGAATTCTCTTGCTCACAGCACTTGAGATAAGAATGCAGGGTCCATAAATACACTGTATCTGTCTTTCTGGGAGCAATTTGCCTATTCTCAGCAGCTGGAGCAGAAGGCAGGCCATACACACACATACACACACATTCTAAGATAGCATTAAAGGCCTACGTTTAAAATACCTTTAAATCTGTTCAGAAACACCATGTGCCAGCTTACAGTGCCTCTCCCTCCCAGCAATCTCTCTGCATCTCAGCCCCCTTCTCTATGGAACTGCATAGGGGCCAGATCACCACTGTCTGAAACAAAGGAAAGATAATCCTTCTTTGAATAAAATCATAGAAAGAATGAAAAAAGCTCAATCTCTATGCTCCTTTGATGAGGTTGGGTTTTAATATTTCTGCTGGTGCACTGTAAAGTATTTATTTTCAAATAATTTGTTACCAGCAGATTGTTAACGTGTTCCTGTTGGATACTGCAGCCCCCATACACCCATGCTAAAGAACACCCCGTGTCCTTACACACACTTCAGCCTGAGTAATAATCACAGGTGTGAAGTAGTGCTCACCTGCAGAGCATTGTATACCTCGGCAATTTCCACCCTAGTCTGTGCAATACGTAGAAAAATCTGTGGTCTTTAAAAAGAAAGGGGGGGATTCTTTCTAAAAGAAGCCAATATACATGCCTATTTTTCTCAGAAGAAACCGCTCAAAGCTAAAGAATGTGCCTTCATATACCAGTGGCTTGCTTTGACTCATAAACACTAACACGATTGTCACTGCTGGCAAGTCTCCTTGAGCACAAGCATTGGTATCAATTGATGCAGGGCACCTCAAGGAATCTGTGGAAGGCCACAGTCTCAATCTCAGGAGAACTTTTAGAGGCCAGGTAAGAAAAAGGGAATGGCTTGTCACTGCTTTTGATAATTCCTTTCTCCCTTATGCCTAACTAAATCGAATTGAACTAGAGTTTTCAGAAGTCTGACGGCTAAGGATTTCAAAAGCTAAATATTAAAGAAAAAAATCATCCTCCAATCACTGCAAATTAAATTAAATTAAACTCATTAATTCAGTTAATCCCTTCTCTGTTCAAGACACTGCTTGCTAGATGATTGAAATACAGTATGTTTTGCAAGTTTTAAATACCATAGAAAATCGAACTCTGAAATATAAGTAAACTTACATGAGATCAGGCAGCCAAGAAGACAAAATGATTCTGGACCCACTACCCTTACTACTATATTTAATATATAAATATATCAAATATATTTATATTTAACATAAATACATTATGTTATAGACAAATTCCAGGTCAAAAATCTATAGATTTAATGAAATACCTGATGCTAAAGTCAGAGTTGAAGCTTTCTTGATTCTTATAAAGGACTGGGTACACTTAGAAATTACCTAAGTGGGAAAAAAATCACTAAATGTTTTAACACCTTCAATCTCTATTTTCAACTAGAAGCTGAAACTGTATTATTTCTTCCCAATCTAAATTTTAATGATTTTAATACAATCTTATTTTTGTCATTTCTATATTTTATAGCTGTTACAACAATACAAATTTGAGCTTTATTAAGGAGGTATCCAAGTACCTGCTGTGTAAAGCACTGAAAACAATTCTTAGAACATAATTATTTTTTCCTTTCCTCTTCTTAGTTTACATCACCACTACCATGAAAAATGTGTCCTCTTATATATCTGAAGTCATCATTCAGAAATATATGAAAAGAAAGGGTTCCTTTTACCTGAACTCTTCAATTTTCCCATTCTGATCTCCATATATATATTGTTTTGTATTGTTTTGTTTCGTTTTGTTTTTGAGACAGAGTTTCACTCTTGTTGCCCAGGCTTCAAGGGATTCTCCTGCCTCAGCCTCCTGGGTAGCTGGGATTATAGGCACCCGCCACCATGCCTGGCTAATTTTTCTTTCTTTTTTTTTTTTTTTTTGTCGTTTTAATAAAGACAGGGCTTCATTATGTTGGCCACACTGGTCTTGAACACCCACATTTCTAAATCAACCTGCAGGACTAGCATACAGGAAGGATTGCAAATGCTAAAGGTACAGTTTTAGTGAACGGTCCTTCCTACCTCCCCAGAGAATGCCAGAAATTTATTTACGTAAGAGATAATACAACAAAAAACAAGATTAGGATCTGCCCATTTTATCATAGGATCATTTAAGCAGCTTCTGAAGTTAGGTCTCCAGGTCTCTACATAAAATCTATTTCCAGACCCACAACAACAGTTCCTTTTAAACGTGTACAAAACGCCCTGATAATAAATAAAAACCCAGCTGCTGTGAGCTGATGCTTCCACCCAAGGGACGTGGTCAGACATAGGTAATAAAACTGGCTGACAGTCTGTCAAAGGATCATTTATTTTCATTCTCTGCACAAAAGAGAGAGCTTATGAACCTATGAAACATACCAATGTGTATATTAAAATAAAATTTTCTCCATTGGAAGTTTGACTTTTGATGCAATATAAAGGTCACAAATCAAGAAAAAGCAGGTGCAAGGAATCTGAAAACATCAACAATCCTAGGGCTAGAAATGTGAAATGGTTCAATAAAATGGAAATATCTATATTTTATTGACCAAGTGAAAAATATTTTTGAGTCACCACAGAAATGGAAGACTGACAAACCTAACTAACAGATTAACAGACAAATCTAGCTAACATGTTAAGCTAGAGAGTTTAAGAAGTAACTTAAATTACCTTCAGTTATAAGTGATATAAAATGAAAAGTCACAATTTAGTTCTAGGAAGCAGATGGGAAAAAAATTCAGCCAATTTCTCAATGTAGGAGAGATAGCTTCTTGGTGATGCTTTAAGTAAAGAGCAGAGTGAGGAAATCTGTGCAGTCTTCAGAGTTAGAAATTGGAAAAAAAAAGTCTTTGACCTGTTAAAATTTGATAGGGTGACCAGAAAATTACCAGTATTATATCACAGGAAAGAAGAATGCGCCTTCACTCCTTATACACACACAAAAAATTAGAGTTTTTTTTTTTTCCACTGCTGAGGAGACAGTTAAGCATTTCGTTGTTATTGAGGGCCAAAAATGTTGCTGGGATATGAGGGCAAGTAGAACTACTTCGAAAAATATCCTCACTAATGATCTCTGTGTTGAAATATCTGGTCAATTGATTTTATCGATGACAGCCAAGTCAGTAATAAGAAAACAACACTTTAAAAAGCAGTGATAATAATAATAACACGTACAAAGCACTTACTATGTGTCAGGTAGAGTGATAAGTGGCACACATACACAAATTTGGCTACCCTTTACAACATTCTTATGAGATAAGTGTCTTATATTACTTGCAATTTAAACATGGGAAACTGAGATACAGAAAGTTTACATAACTTGACCAAGCCACACAGCTAGTATGGAGTGGAGCTTGGAGTCAGTCTTGGATAGTCTGGCTCTAGGGGTTGTGCTCTTAACCACAAATATAAGAAAAGCAACAGTGAAAGAAGGTTAGCACAGATGCTCAGTTTTAATATTGGGAATCAAAAAGGAGTGATGGAGACTATAGTAAGTTGGATAACAAAGCTGTCTGACAGCAAATTTGATCTTTGGACTATAGGTTTGCAGCTTTGTGCCTGAAAAAGATAGTGACTATATTGCCCAAAGTGGAACATGATGAATGACAGTGTGGCCTTGAGAACTGAGTAGTGTCATAGTTCAAAACCCAGATTGATCCCCAGAGACTGGAGAGGTGGGTAAAGGTGGGCTTTTGTGAAGTACCAGACACCAGCCTCCTTGTTCACAGCACCATATAATGCACAGGACATTGACAGCTACATGAGTTCTTGTGGAAATGGAGGCCAATAGCATCCTGGCAAAAGTTTCTAGAATAAAAGTTAGTACCAGAGGAGAGGTGCTACACACACACACACACACACGCACATACACAAAGACACACAGACACATACACAAAACTAGACCTTTTTTTTTTCCTACTCCTAAGGAAACAGTTAAGCATTTTGTTGTCATTGAGGGCCAAAAATGTTGCTGGGGTATAAGTGGAAGCAGAACTACTTTGAAAAAAATCCCCACTAATATCTCTGTATTGAAATATCTCGTAAATTGATCTCATTGAAATGCCTATGACAGCCAAGTCAGTAATAATAAAATAACAATAATAAAAGCAATAAAAATTATCATTATTTATTACTTAAATTATTACTAATTATTTTCACATGTCTGGCAGAGCTAGACACTTCAAAAGTATCTAATAGGACCAGAAACAGAGCAATGGTAACTCTAATGATGGCCAGAGACAGACAGAGGCAGGGATTGCTCTTGTTTTTCCTGGACTGTGTAAAATCCCAAGGTTCTAAAATAACCCAAGAGACAGAGCAGACTTTATGAAAAATGAGTGCTATTGAACTTCATCCTGTGGAAATGAGAGCTAGTTTCAGCTTCAGGAGGGCAGAAACTTCTCTGCTTTCTTTTCTAAGAATATCTGCGGAATTGAGCACATGTCTGACATACAGAACCCATGCAATAACTATTTGTGGAATAAATAAATTAACCAGATTTAATTCCATCTAGAAGAAAATATGCACTATTTCTTACATCTCAGGTTTTGCAACAGTTCTTTCTATTTATTCACTACTGACTTGTGGATATTTTTAAACTGAAAAGGACCTGTACAATTACCCCATATTCTATAGGTGAGAAAAGTGAATGACCAAAGAACTAAGTTAGCAGGAGAGCTAGGACGAGACATCAATCAATCCTTTTTCACTTTAGCAATATTACTACATACTTTTCTTCTTAGAAAATTTTATAGGATCAAAATGAAACAGCTAATTAAGGGTCACAAAGTTTTAGACAATTACTCTCCTTTTGCATTACAGATTTTCCACTCTTCCATGCTGTTGCAATCCCACGAAAGTAACTTATTCTTCTTACACATGTCCTCTGTGCTCTCATCTTCAACTTGCACTCATGCCATTTGTTTTCACCCAGAATGCTCCCCCATGCTACTTCTTTGTTGGAACATTCCTGCTTAGAGAACAACTCAAACTTTTCTCACCATAGAGTCTTCCTTAACTAACATAATTCATTCATTAGAAGTATGCCCATTTTCAACTGGGAGCCACTCTCTGGCTGGTGGGCCCTTCCCTCATTTGAAGAGACCATTGGGGTCATTCACTCTAAACTGGGTTAAGTGAAACAACTTCTCGTAATAGACAATCCATTCAGTTGCCTTTTTTTTTTTTTTTTTTGCCTCTGAGTTATTAAAGCATACATTTCAAAGAACAAGTTCTTTATCAATAATTTCTAGTCAGTCAGTGTTTCATTTTATTTTTAACCCAACTTAGAGGGGTTAAGTGTACCCTTATTATGATGTTAGCATTTTATCCTTTTCTTGCTCAGAGGTTTGGAAAATATTTTCTCTCCATTTGGTTTTGAAGATAACTGCTGAAAAAAGAGCCACAGAAATAGGGGTGCTAAAATACACCCAGAAGAATTAATACTGTTA
The DNA here is from genome assembly GCA_963573385.1 of Cacajao melanocephalus. Lineage (NCBI taxonomy): Eukaryota > Metazoa > Chordata > Mammalia > Primates > Pitheciidae > Cacajao > Cacajao melanocephalus. Next base: position 38,660 of record CAUYLG010018412.1, read on the forward strand.
AAATTGCCATCCTGCCCAAAACAAGATATAGTGCAATCCTTACCAAAATGCCAGTGACATTCTTCACAAAAATAGAAAAACAATCTTAGAATTTGTATAGAACCACAAAACACATCTAATAGCCAAATAAATCCTGAGAGAAAAGAACAAAGCTGGAGGCATCAAACTACCTGACTTCAAAATACAATAAAAAAAACTGTAGTAACCAAAATGGCATGTTGCTGGCATTTAAAAAGACCAATGGGTCTGGGCACAGTGACTCATACCTGTAATCCCAGTACTTTGGGAGGCCAAGCTGGACATATCACTTGAAGTCAGGAGTTTGAGACCAGCCTGACCAACATGGTGAAATTCCATCTCTACTAAAATTACAAAAATTAGCCAGGCGTTGTGGTGTGTGCCTGTAATCCCAGCTACTCAGGAGGCTGAAGCAGAAGAATAGCTTGAACCTGGGAGGCAAAGGTTGTAGTGAGCCCGGATTATACCACTACACTACTGTCTGGGTGACGGAGCAAGATTCCATCTAAAAATAAAAAAAAAAAAAAATGGAAGAGAATAAAACACAGAAATAAATCCATGTATTTTTAGCCAAATCATTAGTGAAAGGACAGTTTAATAAATGAACCTGGGAGAACTGGGTAACCATATGCAGAAAAATGAAACAAGACTCCTATTGCTCATCTTATACAAAAAAAAATTAAAACAGATTAAAGATTTATATGTAAAACCCAAAACTATAAAACTTCTAAAAGAAACAGCAGGGGAAATGCTTCAATACATTGGTCTGGGAAAAGATTTTATGAATAAGACCTCAAAGCAGAGGTAATAAAAGTATAAAAAGACAAATGGGATTGTATCAAACTAAAAAGCTTCTGCACATCAAAGGAAACAATCAACAGAGTAAAAAGACAGCCTATTAAAAAAATATTTGCAAACTATTCATCTGACAAAAGATTAATACCCAGAATATACAAGAAACTCAGACAACTCAGCAACAAAACAAATTATCTTATTAAAATTGGGCAAATGATCTGAATAGACATTTCTCAAATTAATGCATGCAAGTGGCCGGCAAACATAAGAGAAAATGTCTGACATCACTAATCATCAGGGAAATGCAAGTCAAAACCATATTGAGATATCATCACACTTCTGTTTGAATGACTTTTATTAAACATACAAAAAATAACAAATGCTAGTGAGGATGTGGAGAAAAGAAAACTCTTATACACTGTTGGTGGAAATGTAAACTAGTGCAGCCATTATGAAGAACATTATAAAGTTTCTTAAAAAAAAAACTACAAATAGAACTACTATAGAGTAACAGTAATCCCACCACTGACTATATGTTAAAGGAAAGGAAACCAGTATATCAAAGATATATATGCACCCACCTGCTTACTGCAGCACTACGCACAGAGCCAGGACATGGAATCAACCCCAAGTGTCCATTGACAGATGAATGGATAAAGAAAATGTAGCACATATACACATGGAAAACTATTCAGTCTTTAAAAAAATATAAAATCCTTTCATTTGAAGTAACATGGATGAGCCTAGTTCCATGAGAAGGATCAGCCTTCTTTCATTTAAGTGGAAGAAGCCAGAAACACAAAAATAAATGCCACAAGTTCTCATTCATATGCAGAAATTAAGAAAGTTGATCTCATAAGAAAGAGTAGAATGGTAGTTATCAGAGACTGCAAAGGGTTGTGGGGATAGGGATAGACTTGTTAAAGGATACAAAAATTACAGCTAGATAGGAGAAATAAGTTCTAGTATTCTACAGCACTGTAAGATGACTGTGGTTAATAATAATTTATTATGTACTTTCAAATAGTTAGAAAAGAGGATTTTGAATGTTCCCCACACAAATAAATCATAAAACTTTGAGATTATCGGTATAATAATTACCCTGAGTTTATCACTTTACATTGCATGTATTTAAACATAACTATGTACCCCAAAAATATTGATCTAATCACCATGCAAAAGGTTTAGCAAGTAGTATTACGAATTTCATGCTCCTATTCCATTTACTTCAGTCTCTACATTCCTACACAAGATAAATGACAAGCATGCAAAACCTACAAAATACATGAAGAAGCAATAAACAAAAACACTGTGTCAAGAGACAAAACAATCAGCAAAATCAGGTTCAGACATGACCCAGATGTGTAAATATTAGGAAGGGAATTTAAAATAACTATGCTTAAACTGTCAAAGATGCTAATGGAAAAAGTGGGAACACTGCCTGAACTCATCAACAAAAAGATGGAAACTATAAGAAAAAAATAAAATGAAATAATAGAAGTTAAAAATACAGTAACAGATGAAGAATGCTTTTAACAAGTTGATTGGTAGACTCAACACAGCTGATGGAAAAACAAAAATCAGTGAATTTTAAAGAGGTCAATAGAAATCACCCAAATTGAAACACAAAGAAAAAAGGTGAGTGTAAAAAATAAACAGAATGTTCAAGAGCAGTGGAACAAAATTAATGAAATATACAAAACTATAGACACACACATCCATGAAGATATATTAAAACTGTCAAAAAACAAAGAGAAGAGGACATTTTGAAGAAATGCAGAGAAAAAAATACTACATATGGAACAGTAATAACAAAAATTATAGCAGACTTTGTGTCAGAATTCATGCAAGCCAGAATGCAGTGGAGTGACACATTTAAAGTATTGAAAGAAAAAGAAAAAGAGAAAAACCTGTCAACTAGGTATTCTAGACCTAATTAAAGTATCTTTCAAAACTAAAGCAAAAATATTTTTTCAGACACGTAAAAAGAGACAAATTGTTACTATCAGACAAGTACTATAACAAAACATTAAAGATAGCTCCTCAGGAAGCATGAATACAATGCCAGACAAAAACCAGGAGCTACAAAAAGAAATAAAGAATGCTGGAGTTGAGACAAATAAGGATGAATATTAAATTTATTTTTTTCTTATTTTTAAAAGTTCTGGAAGACAAGTGGCTCTCTAAGGCAAAAATAATAGTAACAGTGAATTATGCCTTTATGATGCATGTAAAGTAAAATATATGTTAACAATAGCACAAAGAATTAGAAAAAAAATAGAATATACTATTCAAGGTCTTTACACTATTTTAACCTATAAAATATAATTTAAAGATAGTGTATAATTGATTAAATATGTATAGTAAATACTAGAGTGTCATAGTTCAATTTGTATTGTGGAAATGGAATACCACAGACTGGGTAATTTATAAAGAAAAAAATTTATTTTCATGGTTCTAGAGACCGGGAAGTCCAGTATCAAGGTGCCAGTATCTGGTGAGGGCCTTTTTGTTGCATCATTACATGGAAGATGAGAGGATAAGAGAAGGTAAGAGAGAGAAAAAGGGCAAGAGGGGGCCAAATTCACATTTATAACACATTCACTCTCACAATAACTAACCCAATCCTGTGATAACAACATTAATCTATTCATGAGGGCAGAGCCCTTATAACCTAATCACCTTTTGCTAGGCTCCACCTCTCAACAGTGTTGCATCGAGGATTCAGCTTTTAACTCACAGTTTAAGCGACACATTCAAACCGTATAGGAAATATGCTAAATATAAAAAGTGTATAAGCTTTTTATGAAGTCATAAGAAATAATCCAAAGGAAGTAAAAAAGGTTGGGGGAAAAAAAGAAAACAACTAGCGAGATAGCAGATTTTAGTACAAGCATGTAAACAATTACACTAATTGCAAACAGTCTAAACACACAAATTAAATGAACATGTTGGATTGAATAACAGAAGCAAGATCCGTTTACACGGCAGATATAAACAGTTTAAAAGTAAAAGGATGGAAACCATATACCTTGAAAACACTCATCAAAGGAAAGTTGAGGTGGCTTGTAATAATATTAGACAAAGTGGACTTCAGAAAAAGACATCGTATCAGAAATACAGATTTTACATAATATTATAGCCACCTCAACTTTCCTTTCTCTCACTTAAAAGGCTCATGCTTTTTTTAACTTTTATTTTAGGTTCAGGGGTACATGTGCAGGTTTGTTATATAGGTAAATGCGTGTCACAGGGGTTTGTTGTACAAATTATTTTGTCACCTACGTACTGAGCCTAATACTCAACAGTTATTTTTTCTGCTCCTCTCTTTCCTCCCACCCTCCACCCTCTGGCATGCCACAATGTCTGTTGTTTCCCTCTTCGTGTCCACATGTTCTCATCATTTAGCTCCCACTTATAAGTGAGAACGTATAGCACTTCGTTTTCTGTTTCTATGCTAGTTTGCTAAGGATAATAGCCTCCATCTCCATCCATGTTCCTGCAAAGGACATTATCTCATTCTTTTTTATGGCTGCATAGTATTCCATGGTGTATATCTACTACATTTTCTTTATCCAGTCTACCATTGATGGGCGTTTGGTTTGATTCCATGTCTTTGTTATTGTGAATAAGCACTAAATACTTAATTAAAAAAGAAGAAATCCTCAAGTCAATGATCCACACTTTCAATTTTAGAAACTAGAAAAGGTGGACCAAAATAATCTCAAACCAAATGTAAGAAAATAATAAGAAAAAGAGCAGAAATCAATGGAATTGAAAACACCACCACCAGCAAAAAGACAAAATAGATAAAACCAAAAGTAATTAGCAGGACCCAACAGCCAGCATATTCTCCTAGCACTCCATTGCATGATTTTAGCAACATACTCCTAATAAGATAACTCCTCATCAGTAGCTTTTCTTGGAATCCTAGATTCAGATTTCCAGCAAGTTCCACCTGTGCAGCACCCGGCCCCGCCCCCCCCCCCCCCCCCGGAGTGAGTTCTTCACCATCTAGTTACTGATAACTGTGTCCTCCAACAAGGTTTGTTCTCACCCCCAAGGGTTGGGGCAGGGGACAGGCTCTTCTTTAGATGCTCTATCTCAGCCCTGGAAGTAGTGGCTGCTTCTTATATGTGCTATTCTGTATTCTTTAAACTTCTTTTTGCCTTATATTAATTAGTCCTTTATTACTCCAAACCCCAGTACTCCAAATTATTATACTTAACAATTCTTTATATTTAACTTTCTCTGTTCAAATTATCACTGTGCAGTTTCTGTTTCCTGATTGGACATAGACTGATACAATTACACATTATTCTTTCTCAGACTCAGTGGTTTGAATATCATATAGAAAGCTTCAATCATTTGTCCTTAAACCCACAAGGTAATCACTATTTCTTCCTTTTAATGCCTAATGTTAATTAATATTACATTGTGTACATTATTTAAGGTAGCATATTCATCCCAAAGGAAGTTCAAAATTGAAGATACCCACTAGCTATGTTCATTCTGTGACAGAATGTCTTGAACTGCAAACACAATTGTAAGCACCAAGCGTACAGATGATATCAAAACCTAAAGCTGGACTAGATTACAGAAATAATATCAACTCTGTGAATTAGCTCCTCCTTTACATTGGAAGGAAGGGGCAATATGTTTGAACAGAAGACAGCAGATGCTGCATGTTCTCACTCAGAGGCGGGTGTTGAACAATAGGAATGCATGGACACAGGGAGGGGAGCATCACACACTGGGGTGTGTTGGGTGGTACTAGGGGAGGGACATCGGGGGTGGGGAGGGTAGGGAGGGATAACATGGGGAGAAATGCCAGATATAGATGATGGGGGATGGAGGCAGCAAACCACCTTGCCATGTATGTACCTGTGCAACAATCCTGCATGATCTGCACATGTACCTCAGAACCTGAAGTACAAAAAAAAAAAAAAAAAGACGACAGTGGATGCTAAGAGATGCTAAGGGCCAAAATAGCTACATACACAAAAAGGCGGAATGTCCTTGCAGGATCCAGCAGATGCAGAAAGCTTCCCAGAGAATGTAGTAGCTCTTAAGCTGCACCCATGAAGGAAAAGTAAGATGTAAATAAATGAAAAGAAGATTACAAGGCATTTTAGGTGGTAGGAATCGTGTGATCAAAATGGAGAAGCAGGAAATGCAGAGCATCTCCATTGAACAATCTGTCCCGTTGAACTGGAAAGGATTCAGAATCGAGAAGCATAAAAGGCACATAAGTCAGAAGCAGAGGGTGAAGGGTCTTAAAATGCTTGAAATGATAATGAAAACTTCAATTTGCTAGTAACAGTAAAGTTCCCATGAAGAAGAGTTTTTTAGTACTATCATTGTTTAGAGTTGCTGGTCCATGGTGATTATAAAAAGAAGACTGATTTCAGTTGACATTGTTAGTATTTTTAAACTCTCTGCAGACAATGTATCTCCTTTTTATCTGCACACAGGGGCTAACTACTGCCCCCATCTTCCTCTCATTATCCTACTGATTCAGAAAAAGATACAAAAACTTTCTTTTGAAATATGATGTTCATATTTGACATGATTAAATCTCTCTGTCTCTCTCTGTCTCTCTCTCTCTCTCTCTGTCTCTCTCTCTCTGTAAGTACTTACAATATCCTTGCTAGGAGAGGCTAAGTCTTTAACATTATCTCCCTTAATCCTAAAACAATCCTGTAACTATTAATGTCCCCACTTCATAAATGAGGCAGAGCTTAGAGAAAGAAGCTAATTGGCTTGCCCAAGTTCACACAGCCAACACGTAGGAACACAGAGTCAAATTCAGGTATTTCCGGTACTGCATTGCATGTCTATAACCAGTTTCTCTATCTTAATTCTCATCGATAATTAGTAGTTTTGCTACTATTTGCAACATATTTGTATCATGTTTTTAACATTGCTCATGGAGTTTTTCTCACACATTCTATGCTGCCACCATCTGGTCACTTACAAAACTTTCAAGCTTGTCTTCTGGAGTCATTCTCAGTCTTATCAGAGTTTTGCATTCCCTTGAAAGAGGGCTGAAATTGGTGTGGACTGGATTTATATAGCTTGAAAATTCCTCATCTTATCAATATATTCCCATTTACTCATCTGCAATGTGTAAGGGTCATAAAAGTTTAAAATGAGAATTAATTGACTAATGAAATTACAAAAAAAAAAACCAGAAATTCATAGCAAATCAGCCACTGTGCAAAAATGCTGCTGAGGGGATGTATCAAATCCAGATTCAGAGTACAAAGTGAGTTTGATGCACTTTTCCCTTGGCTAACTGTGAAAGCCTTGCATGAATGAGTAAGGAAAGGTAGGGAAAGAGGAGCAAATCAATTAGGCCGAATAGAAGAGACTCAAAGGGCAGGGAAGGAACCAGGAGAGATTTAGTGCTTAAGTCATCAGTTTCTAAAAGGCTGATGGCCATAGTCCTATGAAAAATAAAACATGTTCACATTTATAGGAAGGAACCCGTGCCAAGTCTTTACCATCATCTGGTTTCTTCTGCCAGTTTCTATCTACCACCAACCACTGACTATATTAAAGGTGATTCTCCCTCCTGTGAGAGGCAGGGGAGAGAAAAAAAAAAAGGATGCGTGATAGGAAGACAACATGTTGATGTATGTATTTGTCTATCTTGCATTGCTATTAAGGAATACCTGCGACTGGGTAACTTAGAAAAGAAGTTTATTTGGCTCATGTTTCTGCAGGCTGTACATATATGCCACCTGCATCTGCTCAGCTTCTGGTGAGGCCTCAGGAAGCTTTCCAATCATGGTGGAGGGCAAAGGGGAAGCAGGCATGTCACGGGTGAAAGAGTAATGGAGAGAGGAGGAGGTGCTGGGCTCCTTTATTTTATTTTTATTTTTTATTTTTTCACTGAAAGTAATCAAGAAACTGGCTCCTTGCAAAAACCAGCTCCCACATGAGCTAATAGAGCAAGAACTCATTTGCTACCATGGGGAGGGCACCAAGCCATTCATGAGGGATCCACCCCCATGATCCAAACACCTCCCACCAGACCCTACCTCCAACACTGGGGATCACGTGACAACATGAGATTTGGTGGGGACAAACATCCAAACTATATCAATGTGGAAGGAGGGAGAAACAGGGAGACTGTAGTTCTGTGTTTTGATGTGCCTCAGCCTCCTCCACCGGTTTGTAAATAGTTAAATCAGTGGATTTCAAAGTGCCTTTGCAGTTCCCACACCTGGATGCCCTTGCTGAGAGTATAACCCTAACACCATATTGAGATTATGGGAATATTGAGGAGAAAAATAAGACAACAGGTGTTTAGTGCATACAACTTTTCAGGCACCATGTAAGGTACTTCAAACCTGATGTGTCATTTAATTAGTTTTCACAGTAACTCTATGAAATAAAAATTGTTATGCCTGACCTGGCACTTACTATGTGTCAGGCCCTATTCTAAATACTTTAATCAATTAATATTCAACACAACCCTACAAGAGTAGTGACTATCACTGTTCCCATTTTCCAGATGAGAGATCTGTGGCCCTGAGAGGTTAAATAACTTACCCAAAATTACATAGTAAATGTGGAGCTGTTAGGCTCCATCTGGTTCCGGAGTCCATGCTCTTAACCAGTACCATACTCTAACATCTCTTCAATACACATATACGCCCTCACATACAAGTTCGCACACATGCCCATGCAATCTGACTTCTTACACAGCCATCACCTGGAGCCATAGGGAAAGTAGATTCAGAGTTCAGATGAACTGGGACGCATCAGACTCTCAGTATCCATTGCAACACTCTCTCGCTATCTACCTGACAAGGAGTCAGCAGAAATAAACCAGGTGACAGAGAAGCTGGCTACGATGACGTTTACAACTGCCAGGGCCTGGAATTCATAAAACCTCTTAGAGGACAGAGATTGGTCTTAGAATTTCCGTGGCTATAGCTGTAACTGTATTATAATAGTTTGCTCAGGTTACCATAACAAAGTACCACCGACTGGGTGGCTTGAATAAGAAATTGTTTTCTCACAACCTTGGAGGATAGAAGTCTGAGATCAAGGTGTTTTCTTTTGAGGCCCCTCTCCCTGTCTTAATGATGGCCGTCTTCTCCCCGTGTTCTCACATGCTTTTTCCTCTGTTCGCGTCTGTGTCCTAATCCCCTCTTCTTATAAAGACAACAGTCATATTGGATTAGGACCCACCCTAATGACCTCATTTTAACTTAATTATCTCCTTAAAGACCCTGTCTCCAAACACAATCACATTCTGTTCTGAAGTACTGAGTGTTAAGAAATCAACATGTGATCTAGAGGTATACAATTCAACTCTTAACAACTACTCTATAAAAAATGACATTCTAACAGTTGATAAATTAATTATGCTCAGACGTGTATGCTTAATTCTTAGTGACATCAATGTAAATTGTCTAGATCAAGTAAATATTGAAATCAATAATGTTTAAAACTGCCCTTTTTATCTTTTATCTCTGCAACCAAGCGAGAGATAAACACCTTTAATATAAAGACAAAATAAGATTCAGAAACTTTTAAACATTAATTTTGAGAAATGACTCCCTTTTAGTCTGCTGCCTCACCAAAATAAATAAATAAATAAACTGCAATCTCTGATATTTCCAGAAATAAAGTTCTGCTTCCTTCTATGAAAATTCTTATCATGAGTATGGGGTTTAAACTTTCCAGTAAAAAATACACTTGGAATCTGTGACTCACAATTTTAATGTATCTGTAAGTTGGGACTATAGAGGGTTTGTTTCAATACAAATTGAATTCTAAATACTTTATTTCTTCAGTAATCACGCATTTGATTGCCCATAGCAAGAACAAGATTTCTCAAACAAGTTACATTATTATTATATCTATACTACCCTAACAACACCCTGAGGAGATCCATGTTTTCACATATTCAAAGCCTTGGAATAAATTCCTGTTAGTCAAAATAAATAAAAATAACTCAGTAATCAGTTTTTAATTAAGTATATCATTATTAATTTTATACATTCAGTACAAATGAAACTGTCTCAATAGAAAAGAAATTGCTAGTAGGTAGTAATTATAAGCCTACTAATATTTTAAGTTCATGACTAATACTCAAAATAATAATAAACAGATTCTCAAAAAGTAAATTTTGCCCTAAGAATTGAAATAACAGAGATACCTTCTTATTCTAGAGCTGTATGCGGACATGGTTTGTGTTTTAGAGTTCGTTTTTATTTCTTCCAATGGCACCCCAAAAATAATAGCACCTGAGGGAACTCTGGGGTGATTTGCTAACTTTTAGAGTCTATTTCAACATCACCAAGCAAAGTTGGTTAATACTCAAACACAAATGATAAGTAGCATAGGAATCCTGTTTGTCTATACAATTAGGTCAAATTAAATTTAACTCAGAAAAAAAATGGTGAACCAAAAAAAAAAAGTCCATTCAAAAGAATATAAACTCAAAAGCACACTCATGCCTCCTCTCTGTGTGTTGGGGCACTGCGGCAGACATGCATGCTAAGCCAATGTGTCCTCAGACAAGAGGTCTTCAGTCTTCTAAGAACGGCCCATGGAGAAAATCAACAGAATCTAATTAGGCAACATTTAATTCCACAGTGATAAATAACTTAAGCTGCATCTCTAAGAGAAGGTAATTACTGGCCCTTAGAGCACATAGCGGAACCAGTTAAAGGTCTTTTAAATTTACAGCTAAACAAATATTGTAAAGATAAATAAAAGGATGAGAAAGATAAATTAATAATTATATTCCTATTCTTCAATAATGAATTAATGACTTTCTACGGTATTATATAAAGGCTTTTAAATTCCTTTTTAGAGATAAATTAATAAAAATAAGAGTACAAGAATAATTACAATTAAGGGAAAATGAAAAATTTCATATCCCTTAAAATACTGAAAGCTGTACACCACCACCAATGTGTTCACTAAATAATTTAATTACATTACGTGCTATTTTAGCCAAGCCTCAGTTATATTGAAAACTTATTCAAATCTTTTTCCCCACCTTTTACCTTCTGTAACAATTCTTTAAGAAGGTTACAAATCATCCTTATCAAAATGGAAACATAATTTTTATAATGTGGAATTATATCAATTTGTTATTAGCCACTCTCGTAAAATATTTGCTCTTAGTGAGAGATTGAACCTTGTATCATGACTAATTGAGGCTTGAGATTGATTATTGGTAGATGCCATTATTCATTTTATCACTATGGTTAATAAAGATGATTCATAGTTTTCTCTATTTTAAGTACTATTTTTAAAGATCTATAAATGTCATAGAACTTCTTTGACCTCTACTCAAGGTTTCATATTGCATCACCCAAGATAATTACTTAATCTGAAAGTGCTCCAAATGACAATGCATTCAAAGTAGTAAGTGTTTTTTATTTCTACAGAATGACTCAATATAGACAATCTGTCTTGAAAATAATTGTTCAATTTAAAGATTTTTACAAAAGGAGGCAATCATTTCAATCCTCTTCAAGGTAAGCAAGAGATTTCCAATCCCCACTTTGAAGGCTGTAGTAGAAATAGATAGTTTAGAAATGTAGCCAGTGATATTTTTCTATGTTAGGGATTGAGATGAACAAAGTGTCCGTTTATTTTTATGGCCCTTGGAGATATTTCTCTTCAGCTATAGGGAGCTTTGAACCCTGCCGTAACTGATCCATTTCTCCTACTTTCTAAGGAAAGCAAAAATTAACAAATTTCTGCTTGTTACTCCATAACCATGTATATGTTTTAGAAGCTGCACTTGCTCCAACATTCCTCTCAGATCTGCATGACAGTGAACTGACTTCCTAACAAGCTGGCCTCTTAATTTCATCTTGCTCTGAAAGTAAAAGAATAATGAGCTCAGTGATGCTGAAGCAACACTCCCAGCCACCAAGAAGAAAACCTTAGTGCCCATTCTGTCACCAGCCGACTGGGAGCAAGACTAATGAATTTCTGCCACAAAGAAATGTTTGCTCCCATATCAGACTAAGTCCTGATATTTAAATTGTGACAACCTTGCCAAGCAGCATAGCAATCAGCTGATGAAAGGATATGTGTTTGTTTGTTCATTTGTTTGTTTTTTCCTAAATGCTCCATGCAGAGAGAATGAAAAGATTAGGAGAGCTAGAAATAACCATTCATTTCTCCCCTCTATATTGCCAGTTTTCTGACATGACAGGTCTACATTTACTTTCACTTATTATTCCTTTTGTAGTCTGGCTTCTGGCCCCAACCATTACCCCAAGAGTTATCAGACACTTTCTACTTTTAAGATCCAGTGGTTTCTTCCCAGTTCTCATCTGCCTCAGGCTCTGACATGTTTGACAGCATACCTTTAAAAACCCCTCTGTTCCGTGGCTGCCCTCTCCTTGTTCTTTTCCCTTTCCTCTCATTCCTGCTTTACATTTATTCCTCAATAAAGGATTAGCACAAAAGCTAATTCTTTGGGATGCAAAAATATTCTACCTTCATGTAAATCAGTAGAGAGGATGGTATTTAAGAATCAAATAGGATCTCAAAGAATCAGGTGCGCAAAGTTGACATATCTGAACCTGACTCCCACTGCATCACTGCTATGGTCTGAATGTGTGTGTCCCACCAAAATTCGTGTCTTGAAACCTAACCCCCACAGTGATGGTATTAAGAGGTGGGGCCTTTGGGAGGTGATTTGGTCATAAGGGCTCCACCCTCAGAGGGGGGATTAATGTTCTGATAAAAGAGGCTCCAGAGGCCCCTTGCCTCTTTCATCACGTAAGGACACAGCAACAAGGCACCATTTATGAAGCAGAGAGCTCTTGCCACACATCAAATGTGCTGGCAACTTGAGCTTGGACTTCCCAGTCTCTAGAACTGTGAGAAATAAATTTCTGTTGTTTATAAATTACTCAGTCTAAGGTATTTTGTTACAACAGCCTGGACGAACTAAGACAATCACTTACTGTAGGCACGTTGCTTTAATTTCTCTGAGCCTCAGTTTCCCTCTTCTGTGAATACTGATAATAAAATTACCGTTTTTTAGGTTTGTTTGAGAGGATTCAACTAAATAATGTTTTTAAGATATTTACCACATTCACAACACATTCATGTTTCACTAAAAAACACTGTTATTATTATTTCTAATTTCAGTAGACTTTGGTAGACAAAACTAGAGCTCTTAACCAAAGAGTAACCAAACGACAGCTGGATTTCAATTTGTTTGAATAAAATTACAAAATCAAAGAGCTAGAAAATACCTTTGCATCCAGGGTCATCAAGTTAGATGCTGCAGAATAAATACAGCCTGCCTGCTGTTTTCATAAATAGTCATTGGAACAGAGCCACGCCCATTCATTTATGTATTCTCCATGGTTGCCTTTGTTCCTTAACAGCAGCATTGGGTAACTGTGAAAAAGACCGTATGGTCTGCAAAGCCTAATCAAATCTGGCCCCTAATCTAGTCTAACCACTTCATTTTACTGATGAGAAAATTAAATACAATCATTTAATTCAGAACATTGCTAAGAAAATTGTCTAATGTATCATCTTTGTTAGTTTACAGGAAGATTTACGTGTATGCAGATTATTAACCGATAGGAATTAAACCTCCTTCATTCATTTGTTTTGTTGTTTCTATGGTGCAGTTATAGTTCCTGGGAGCCCCACAGAACGTGGTGTTTTATTCTGACACTATGTATCTAGCACTTGCACTGTAAAAAGGGAAGTAATTCCCATTAGGAACAGCAAAACCCGAGGCTAAAAAAAGACAGTGTAAACTCATGCCAAAAGCTGAATTTTACTTAATATAAAGAAAAGTGGCAGTTTCCAATTTCAGCAGAAAATAGGAGTGTCATTGCTACAGAAACTGCCGTCCTCCAGAGATTGACGACCCGAATGAACCTAGAGGCAATTTTTTATTCTCATGAGATGGCTTGCTTAGATATTTCTGGGAAGGAGCAGTAGGTCTTAGGAAAGGTTAGAATGTTGTTGTTTCCTGGTAACTACTTGCAGAGGTTGATAGGAGTCAATGAGATCAAACAAAAAGCAGGAATAGGGTGGGTCTGTGGCATTTAATAGTGGCTATGGAGGATATCAGTGGATTTTCAGAAAGAGAAACATTTCATGGTTGAAGCTTTGATTTGCTTCTATTATTTTCACATTCATTCCCTAATGCAATATGAATATCACAAATAGAAGTCACTTCTGGGACTCCCATTAGTAAAGCTTAGCGTCAACTTAAAACTTCAAAAGGAGTTAGATGCATACCTCTTCTAGCAGTGGCGTCAGGCAGGCAGAGAAAAAGAAAATAGCATTTCCCTTTTACAGAAACCAGTTCTATTTTCTTCTCTCCTATAAGGAGTGGCATTAACCCTAAATTGCACACGATGTTTAAAAGATACAGAAGTAACTAACAGTCTTTGCGCTCAGAGCCTTCATATGGGATCCCTATGGAATTGTCCTACAGTCACCTCATTCAGAATCACTAGGTGTGTTTGTTTAAAATGCAGATTTCTGGTCCCTGTACCAGGCATTGTGATTCAGCACTTATGTGTATCATGCCCAGGCATATATATTTTCAACAAGTTTCCCATTTGATTCTAATACATATGAGAGTTTGGGAACCATAGGTCTACTGAAGAGGAAACCATTATGGGAAAGGGGTCCTGATCCAGACCCCAAGAGATGTTTCTTGCATCTGGCACAAGAAAGAATTCAAGCCAAGTCCATAGAGTACAATGAAAGCAAGTTTATTAAGAAAGCAAAGGAATAAAGAATGGCAACTCCATAGGCAAAACAGCAGCATGGGCTGCTGGACTGCGTATACTTATAGTTATCTCTTGATTATATGCTAAACAAAGGGTGGGTTATTCATGAGCTTTCTGGGAAAGAGGTGGGCAATTCCCAGAACTGAGGGCTCCTCCCCTTTTTAGACCATATAGGGTAACTTTCTGATGTTGCTTTGGCATTTGTAAACTGTCATGGCACTGGTGGGAGTGTCTGTGAGTATGCTAATACTTTATAATTAGCATAGAATGAGCAGTGAGGGTGACCAGAGGTCACTTTTGTCGCCATCTTGATTTTAGTGGGTCTTGGTTAGCTTCTTTACCACATCGTATTTTATCAGCGAGGTCTTTGTTACCTGTATCTTGTGCTGACTTCCTATGTCATCCTGTGACTAAGAACACCTAATCTCCTGGAATGCAGCCCAGTGTGTCTCCTTTATTTTACCCAGCCCCTATTCAAGATGGAGCAGCTCTGGTTCAAATGCTTCTGGCAGAACTACAATGAAATCTTTCAGCTCTGCCACAGTCTAGCACTGTGACTTTGAACAATTTATTTAAAAATAAGTACAATCTAAGAGTTAGCCAACAAGATTAATAAATTTTGAGAATTAAGAGAGCAGAGCCCAAGGTGTGACAGTAGTGTAAGGTATAATTAGTTGGAAGACATTAACACACTGAACAACAACGGCTAGATTGCTTGAAAACGGGGTTGTGCCAAAAGTATCATGTTTGACAATGTTGCCTTAAAAATTAATGTGCTCAAGACAAAACATTTTAATTTTATAAAACGTTAGCTTAGCTTTTCATGTTGTGTAGTCTCTTCCCTTTATCCTGTAAATTTGATAGGATAGACTAAAGTATAATACATATTTTTCTGAGAATGAATAAAATCTCAGAAATAACCAATTTGCCAGGGTTTCGTTTTAGTCCTGCCTGCTCAATATATTCTGCACAATTAAAATGTCTTTGGGGCAGAGCTTGAGTTACCCCAGATGAGAAACCATCTAAACATTTGCATATTGCTGCAGACTAAATTAATGAATATTTTACTCTCACCAGCTGCTTCATAATCCTTCTCCTGCCTAAAAGCCATGAGATTACAAAGTCTAATTTCACCTTCTCTGGGTCTTTTTATACCTGGTATATACAACACCCAAATCCCTCTGGTATTTTACTGACAAAACAAAAGGCAGCAAAAGAAGCTGTAATTGAAGTCACTGCTACTAAATAAATCCCAAACCTGTTCATTTGCCATTTTCTGCTAAAGTATACAGTTCAAAACTGGGCCTACACTCTTGATGCCATAAGAGTTCCTGGGACCAAGGAAATAAGTAGCCACTAAAATTAGCATAGTTATGGTGGAAAGCAATACCCTCTCATATTCAGCTAAAAAAAAGATGGATTAGAAGATAAATCTGAGCATATTAATAATTATTATATATATATAACATGTATTGATTATATAATTGACCCTAAGTACCTTTAATACTTCATCTCATTTAATCCTCACAACAATTCTATGAAGTAGGTGTCATTATCCCCATTTCACAAATGAGAAAAGTGAGAAAGAGCTTAAGGTTACAGTGACTGTCACAGTACATGTGGTACTGAAAATCACCAGTCAGGTAGCCAACCCAGTTTTACTTGACTCCAGATATCATGTTTCTAACTATTACAACAAAACAGACCTAATAGTTTTTATGTCTCTATCTCTGTTAGAATTGTTTGATTCTTGTTTGAATTGAATCAGATATCTCTGTTAGTCATTATCATTCTTCTTTACTAGGGATCATCCCAAATGAAGGGACTGTGTCTTTAAGGAATGTAGTGAGGCACTGGGCAAATATTTGTTGAATGAATGAATGAATAAAATACTTCAGTACTTGGAGGACTTGCTAGGTCTTTAAACCCCAAATCCTCTTCTTTTCCACAAACAACCATCAGCATTATTCTTATATCAGCTGTTCACATTAACATTTCTTCACGGAACTGTTAATTTAGCATGATTAGTAATTACAGAAATATAATTTACAGATTACTTTTTTAGTTGTAACGTTAAAGTGTAGTCCACAAGACTACCCCCACTTCTGACACCATTTCAAGTTTAGGATCTCTAAGACCATACTTAGGTTTAATAATGCGGTAGAAAGACTCACAGAACTCTCTAGATGCTGTTATACTTATGATGAGAGTTTAGAATGCACGTTAGGTTAGGTTAAAAGGCTTATATTCTGATTCTGACTAAAGAATCCTGTCATGAGTTCCTCAAATCTTGTCGGGAATTTCCAAATTGTTGACATACTAATTAATACGTAACCTACTAACACTGAAAAGAACACTAATTTGTTTCTGAGTCATGAACTTTTACTGATCGTCTTGCATGTAGAACATTTTAGCTTGTATGTTGTAATCTGTAGCCAATGATTATAACCTCTGTATTATATCCCACAATGAAAAAGACAACTCTGGCATGAGAAGTCCTCCTTCTTTCTTCTAAACTTTACTGTAAAAGCCTTGCAACCGGTAGTGGACTCTGGAATATGACCAGCTTTGTGGGGATGTTTTCCCAAGTCGGTCCTCACAATTGGCTTTCAATAAACCTTTGTCAAATTATTTCTGCCTCAGCAGCCTTAATTTTGGTTGAGATGACTCAAAAGTTCCATCATAAATTACACTGTTAGACTGTCTGGCACAGCCTAAATTCCCAAACAAGACACTCCTATCAGGCATGACATTGCAAGAACATAGAGCTTACCTCCCAGAAGCTGAGGGCAAAGGCCAGATCTCTCTTTGGAAAAGGTTAAATTCTTTACTCCACAAAGAATGTAAACAAATCCAAGGATTTTTTCAAAAACATTCTTTTCACTTGCATTTTGATATACTTTCCGAAGTAGGAGATCTAGAGGTCTGGTTATAGCTCCAGGGTCAGGATGTGAATATGAACATCATCTTCTTTGCATGCTGTTATTTCAGTGTCTCTACAAGTGTAAGCATAGATTAGCATCAAACTACAGTAGAGACCAACCTGCAATTATAGCTAATTCATGTGACCAAATTAGGGAATCTAAATAAGGAGAAAGATTTTAGAGTGTCCTTAATTTAGCATCCAACACAATAACTAGACTTTGAAGCCAGGCCTATACTGCATTGTTATTCCGAAAATCAGTCCTCATCTTAATTCCACCATCTTTTCCTACAGTCCATTCTAGAATCCTTGCTCTTCATTTTTTTGACTACCAAGAAAAATAAATAGACCAGGTACAGTGACTCACATCTGTAATCCCAGAACTTTGAGAGGCCAAGGTGAGGAAATCACCTGAGCCCAGGGATTTGAGACCAGCCTGGGCAACACAGGGAGACTCCATCTCCAGAAAAAAATACAAAAATTAGCTGGGCATGTTGGTGCTCACTTGTAGTAGTCCTAGCTACTGGGGAGGCTGAGGCAGGAGGATTTCTTGATCTCAGAAGGTCAAGGGTAAAGTGAGAGTGAGCTGTGTTTCTAGTTAAAATACAAATACAGTACATCTAGGAGAGCTATTACAGATTAGTCAGTTACATTTCAGAATGATGTTTTTATTGACTACTTTTCTGATAACTTATTTTGGTAGTTAAGAGAAAGTAGAATCAAAAGGCTGTAGGTTGTGAAAGGTAAAGAGGAAGAGGAGCAAAGGAATTTGCAGAAAGAAGTTTGGAGGTTTGAGAAAACAACTTCAGATTTAGCAGTTTCGACTCCTGTTTACATATCTTCATGTCTGTATTGTCATCTCATTAATTGCATATTGGTGCATTAGTACAAGTGGGATTATACATCACACTTAAAACGGTCTTCAGTCTTGAGCTACATGGAATCATCTACAGAGATTTTATAGCTCCAGATGTCCTATGTACACCCCAACCCAATTACATTAAAGACCCTAGAGATGGGGCCCAGGCAGCAGTGGTTTTTAAATCTCCACAGGTGATTCCCATATGTAGCCAAGCTTTCGAATCACTGACATGTTCTCTTGGCTTCAGCTCTCTTTCATAACAATAAAGCATCAGAGCATCAGTTAGACAATCCCTGAGCATTCTTTCCAATCCAAGTTCTTCAATTCTGTGATAATGCATGAAAAATTTCCCTTTAATCAATGTTATTTTGCTGCTTATAAAACTGTGAAGCAAATCCACTGAGTTCTTTTTTGCTTTGGCTTTGTGACTTGGGTAAATACAAATGTTCTCCAGAGTTTCTGTTGTTTCATAAGATGTTTTCCATCTCTGCTCACCTAGACATTCATCAGAGGAAAGGGAGAAACAGCTATTAGCTGTCCAAAGAAAAGCATAAGTCTAACATGAAACATATTATAAAAATAAACACTTTACAAGTGGGATGAGCCTTCTTTGTAAACACAGGAAACACCTGCTTATTGATGCTTTGCTATTGTGGAAGCTTTGTGTACGTGTTTTCATAATTACAGATTCATATTCCATATATGTTAAGCAAAGCTGTTTGCATGACTCATTTGGAAAAGACTTTGAAGTCTCTTGCTTAAGACCTGCCAGTGCTCTCTTCTTTTCCTTTCTCTCTCCCCAGAAGAGATGCCTGATGAGAAATGCCAAGATTGGCCACATGAGCTTTCACAGAGAAGCTCTGGGAAGGAGAAAACCTGGAAGTCAGGCCCATCTGCACGGCACACTCACCTGCTGTGAGTCATTCAGTCCATGTCAGGCATTTTTTTCCACAGCTCTTCCTACCTCACAGATGTGATATTAAAGGGCCATATAATGTGTAAGACACTCCAAGGTCCTGTGAAACAAGAAATGAAAGGATCTTTACCTTGCCAAAAAGCAACATCTCAGAAAATGCCAAGCCACCTGCTAAGGTCAAGTGGTTTGTCATCTGAAATAAACTGCCTCTGTGAAAGACAAATGGCATCATATCCACAGCCCTTAAGAAAACCATCAATGCGGTTCACTTATATTCTCCTAAAATATAGCTGCATATTAAGGCCTTCTCAACCTTGAGCATGCCTTTGCTTCACCAGCAAGATCTTCTGCCTTTATTTTTCTGCCCTCTCTCCCCTTCTTCCTCTATCCCTACTCCTCACTATGGAAATCATTCAAGCTCCTGTTTAATTAATAGCAGCTACTTGATTCAGGATTTGCAATGTTCCAGGAACTTAGCTGAATGCTTTTCATGTATTCATTTACCTAATTCTTCTAAGATATCTACAAAATATGTTTTATTAAGTTGAGTCAAAGACAATCAAAACTCAAAGAGGTAAAGTAATTTGCCCAAGATCACAAAACCGAGATTCAAACCCAGGCCTATCTTGATCCACAGCTGATTCGATTACCCACTACATTGCATGGTCACTCTTCCCACAGAAGGGTAAAAACTTTCTTGATGACTCTACCGTACAGCAATTTTTCCCCAATTGGAATCAAACTCCCCTCAGAAATATGTTTTTACATGCTACCTAGTCTTGATCACTATTTTATACTATGATTTATTTAAAATGAATATGTTTTGTTTCTTTCCCTAAGTATATTACAAGCCTATTAAACCACAAAACTATTCAAAGTGCCTAACACAATGCACTTACATTCTGTAGGAACACACAAATAATCAGCCAGATGCGGTGGCTCACGCCTGTAATCCCAGCACTTTGAGAGGCCGAGGCAGGCAAATCACTTGAGGTCAGGCGTTCAAGACCAGACTGGCCAACATGACAAAACTCTGTCTCTATTAAAAATACAAAAATTAGCTGGATGTGGTGTCACACACCTGTAATCTCAGCTACTCAGGAAGCTAAGGCAGGAGAATCGCTTGAACCCAGGAGGCAGAGGTTGCAGTGAGCTGAGATTGTGCCAATGCACACCAGCCTGGGCAACAAAGTGAGACTGCATCTCAAAACGTACAATCTAAAAAGTAATAATAATAATGAACACAAGAATTTTCTATGCAATGTGATTTGGTAAATTAAGAAAAATATTTAGAAAAGTCAGAAAGAAAGCACCCTAGCCAGACAAACTTAGAAAACAGAGGGAAAACTTTTAGAGCTTGCTTAAGTAGAAAATTCCTTAAGAAGAGGAAATTATATAAATGAGAACTTATTGATGAAATAAAATAAATCTGATTCTAAGAGATAAGAATAATTGGCATGCAGGAGATGCTGACCCCACAAAGCTTCCTGTACCAACCAGAGTATCCTTTTTTCAGATGGAGGAGTAAAGGTTATGCACTGTGGCTTCCTAGTGTGTATGAAAATACTCTGAGGCTCATTTTTCTGATTCCAAAACTCTTGACTAAGACTGTTCAATCTCTTAATTGGGACCATAAAATAGAATATGAAAATAAACGAGTTGAAGTAGAGAGGCAGGCATCTCAGCAAGCAGCATGTGTGCACTCACCCCTAAACCGGTCGAGAGTACCTCCTCAGTAACACACCCTCCTCAGCACACTAGGAATATGAAGCCAGTACATAACACAGGAAGACAGAAATGTGATATTGATCTCACTCTTGTCTACTGTTTTAATGTGTGAGAGTGTAAAGAGTATTCTTCCCTTATTTATGAGTTTGTTTCCTTTGTGTAGAATGAGGTAATCCCATTTACCGCCCATTGAAGGTCTCAGGAATGACTCATAAAAAAGGGTTAGATATAACGTTGTGTATTAGAAAGTGGTATAACTTTCAAATCAGAGAGTTGAAGCTCCAAACCTCAGCTCTAAAAGCCTGGAAAATACTCAGAAAATTAATTAAAATAATTAGTTATAATTTATGTTTTACTTTCGTAGAAAGAAATACTTGGGAGCCTTTTAAAAGAATACTTCATGCATGTAGATAGTTATAAAGATTTTGCTATAAAATTTTTCCTTAAATATAATGTCAACTGAATAAAGTGAGTTGGTTAAAAAAAAAAAAAAAGTTTCTTCAATTTAGCCAGTACAGTAAAATGTTTTCAATAACAAATAATTTCCTTTATGCCTGTAGAACATTTCATCTGCATATAACTATAATCTAGAATCTCAATACACATTATCTATTTCTTACTAACACCCATGAGACTTTCAGGAATTAGAACTATAGGTTCCACCAATTCCTGGCTCTCTGTAGCTATAGACTTTCTAGCCATGTGATCTTACAGTCACCTTAGTTTAGTGAAGGTAGCTCCAGACATGGCGTCAAATGACCCATGTTCAAATTTCAGCTCTGCCTTTCATTATTAGCCTTGTGACCTTGACTAAACCAAGCATTTCCCTGAGCCTCAGCATCTTTTCTATAAAGAGAAGAAATAATACCTGCCTGAACTTACCCATAGGATTGTAATGAGGATCCAGATGAAAAGTATGCAAAACTACTGTGTAAATCACATCTTTGTAGCAGGATTTTTCACGCTATTTTTAGTTGCTTATAGCCCTTTTTCTCCTACTAGCAAGCAACAACTACCATTAAATTTTTCATTTAATTTCTTCTGGTCTTTAGTTTCTAGTGTATATATGTATGTGTTTATGTATGTCTAGATTTACTTTTTAAAATGTAACTATTTTATTGTAATACAATTAGGTATTATAATACTTTTATTATACTTTCACAAAATGTGTTTTATAACACACATAGCATTTTACACATTTTAGAATGTATTAGGGTAAAATCATGTATTATACTTGCATATATAATGACATATGTATGTATATGACCCTAGATTAATAAAAGTTCTTCCAAATAACAGCTTAGTATAAATCCATCATATATAATATACAATAAAGTATGACGTCTACATTTCATGTTGTTAAACATTATTTTTAAACGTGATTAATGATGGTTGCCTTAAAAATATGGTGTATTTTTTATTCCACCATACAAGTAAACTATAATTTATTTGATCATTCCGTATTTTTCACCCATTAGGAATACTTTTTCCCAGGTTTTCCCAGGTTTTTGTTTTGGGTTTATCTGTTGTTGTTGTTGTTGACGATGCTACTGGGTTTAT
The DNA here is from genome assembly GCA_963573385.1 of Cacajao melanocephalus. Lineage (NCBI taxonomy): Eukaryota > Metazoa > Chordata > Mammalia > Primates > Pitheciidae > Cacajao > Cacajao melanocephalus. Next base: position 61,225 of record CAUYLG010018412.1, read on the forward strand.
TTGCCATATAACAATACTGTAGTAAACGTATCTATGCAAAAATCTCTGATTCTATAGGGGAGATTTCTAAAACTAAAATCACTGGATCAAAAGATACAGAGTTTTCTGAGTTCTTTTCTAACATACTTTCAATTTCTGTTTCTGAAGCACTGTACTAGTTAGACAGTCTAAGATGGAATCATTGTTACAGTACGCTTGTTAGAATTATTACCTATTTAAATCATTACCAATTTCACAGGCAAAAAATATCTTTATTATTTATGTTTATGTGATTATTAGTAAAGTTGAAAACTTGTGATGTTTATTGATTTTAATTATCTCTGCCTAGAATTATCTCTTCTCATTCTTGCTCCAGTTTCAATATTTTCCTTATTGGTTTATGTATTATTTATACTTCAGTGAAATTAATTTCTTTATTGTTCCTTATAAAATTTTTCAAATTCACCATCTGCGTTGTAACATTGCTTATGAGTTTTGATATTGAGTTTTAAATTTATGTTTTTTGAAATCAAATTTACCAGCCATTTTCTTCCATTGTTTTCTTTTTATGTTTTGTGAATTAAGTAAAGGGAATTCCTACTGCATCCATATATCAATTTATTCTTTTAGTAAAAACCAGCCCCTGTGTTCAAAGATTTACCAATCTAGAATAAAGTTAAGGTTGAATATGCTGATTATTGCTATTCTGCTAGGAAGCCAGTTTGAAACCATCAGCCAGGAGATTATTAAGTGTTTTTGGTACAGGAGGAGCTGGCACTAACCCAGACACAGCTCTATTTATAGGCAGCAAAGATAGCTCATATGCTGTGGCTTTCAGCCAACGCTGAGGACCCAGAAGTTCTAATACTTGTAAAGCAGGTCTGTACCAGTGAACATATAAGTCAGAGGGGGTCAGGCTCAGGGCTAGCTGATACCTGGGGAAGGATGAGAACAGAGAATAGGACAACACCACCAGAATCCATTCTACTGGAGGAGAGTGGTTTGCAGATGTCTAGCATGCAGAAGTTGTAATTAGAGAGATGAGTCTGAAAGGAGTTCATGACCTTCCAGTTCTAAGGTTCTCTCTCTCACTTTCTCTGGCTGTATTCAACTTTCTGCTGAATAAAGGCAAGCCTCTTGCTTGCCTTATATTTAAATTCTACACTCCTGACTTTAGAAATACCCCTGAGCAGGCAAACTTGCTTCCTCAGCATCAGGAAAATTAATCATGGCTACTAACAATAACAACATCAATTAAGCTATTTCTATACTCCAGACCCTGTTCTAAACCTTTAACATTCATCAAACCCTTTAAAACTCTTTGAACTTATAAGAACTATAATTTTCTCTATTTTATGGTTAAAGAAACTGAGGCACAGAGAAGTTAAGTAGCTTGTCCAAGGTTGAGCCAAGACTTGAAAAAAACAGACAGTCTGGTTCCAGCGTTGACAGACTTATGATATTCGATGTTATTCTATAATATAAATTTTGAGAACAAGTGTTAATTTTAATTCGTGTATGTGGAAAGATATATACATATATTTATATATATGAAAAGATATAGAAATATTATGCCCTTGGATATCTGTCTTTACTTATTCTGGTCAATGAAGGGGGAGGATTAGAAATTAATTAAACAATTCTTGGATTATCCAGGCTTCTGGCTTTCCCACCTTCTGATGCTCCCATCAGAAAAACAGAAGAGAACAAAGGAAAAACACAAACATGGCAATTTTGTTCCAGTTTGAAGTTAATTCTGCTTGGCGTTGGTTTTAAAGGGACAAGAGACTGAATATAATATAATGAATCGGTTTTATGTAACCGCCCAGTCATCACAGGTGCTTCTCTTGGTACCAGCTTAGAGCTGAACAGCAGAGGGTGCAGAGTGCATACATGGGTGAATTCCCAAGAACAACACAATTTTAGCCATCTCTGAGTGAACCTTGCCAGGCAGCAAAGTTGTTATTGGGTTGTGTTGTCATTGTGTTATTCTTGGGAATTCACCTGCACATAATTTCTGCACCCTCCACTGTTCGGCTCTAAGCTGGTACCAAGGGAAGCACCGATGATGGACACTTGTGCCTGTTGTCTCTTTCTCTTCCCTGCTGGTACCCTGCACAGACTCGAGCTTTCTCATGGCTGCAGTTTCAGAAGTATTCATGACCAATTCACTGCTTGAGGCCTCACACAATGAGCAGGAGAGTTGCGCCCTGCCATCAACTTGCCTCTCATCGTCTCATTCCACCACTCTATTCTCCACAGCGCTGCTAGGCTGGTATTTTTCCATTTGTGAATATAGTCACGTTCCTCCTATTAAAATTCTCCTGTAGGCTGGTCCGATGGCTCATGCCTGTAATCCCAGCACTTTGGAAGGCCGAGGAGGGCAGATCACTTGAGGTCAGGAGTTCGAGACCAGCCTGGCCAACATGGCAAAACCCTGTCTCTACTAAAAGTACAAAAATTAGCCGGGAGTCCTGTAGGCGCCTGTAAGTCCAGCTACTCGGAAAGTGAAGCAGGGAAAACACTTGAACCCGAGAGGTGGAGGTTGCAGTGAGGCCAGATTATGCCACAGCACTCCAGCTTGGGCAATAGAGCAAGACTCTGTCTCAAATAATAAATAATAAAATAAAATTTTCCTGTAGAGTCTCATCTCCTATGGGTAGAATTAACCTCCCCAACACAAAGTAAAAGACCCCTGAGGCTCTAGCTCCACCTTCCCGACCCTTGAAGTGTGCATTTAAGCTTCACAACCTACTTGTAAGTCCTCAAATATGCTTTGCTATGTCACAGGTCTGTGTCTTTGCCTAATCTGTTTCTCTCCTGGAGTATCCCCCACCAACTGACACCCACATGAACACACATTTATATGATTTACGTCTTTGGGTTTCCTTTTAACTTCTGCCTCCTATGTGAAGCCTCTCTCACTGCATCAGCCTACCTTCTGTCATTCAGAAAAACTGTTCCAAACCTGCCTCTCATGTGCATGTATCATATTGTGTGCTAGTTGCTTAATTGTGTATCTGTCTCCCACTTAGACTGTAATCTCCTTAAGGAGAGGGGACTATAATTTTCACCTGTGCAAATGGCATTTAATAAATATGTATTTATTGGATGGTAGATGAATGGATGGCTCAATAAAAGAATGGAGAAATAGTATCTTTTACACAGTCATAATTGCTTACATTTGTATTGTTCTTTAAAATTAGCAAAAATACCAATTTATATAATCTCACTTAAGCATGACAACAAATCTCTGAGATAGGTATTACTGACAATTTACACACAAGGAAACAGATTCAGAGAGGTTAAGACCCTTGCCAGAGGTCACACAGCTTTGGTCATATAAAATCATTAAAATGATTTAAAGGTACTCATTTAGTGGTCCATAAATTTATAGAGTTTTATAGCTGGAAGACTTCCCTAGTCAATCCCTTTTATCAGAACCATGAAAAACTGAGGCCCAGAGATTTTTTAAATTGCTCAAATTTGCACCACTTAGTGGGAGATCCAGAGCTGGTAATAAGTGCTTTATAGCTCTTAATTCCAACTTTCTAGGTTCATAAATCTAGGCTCTTCCACTCATTGTACAATTTTAAACAAATTGCTTAGCCTCTCTGTGTCTGTTTCCTATAGTGATAAATGGGGCTAATAACAGTACCTAACTAACAGGCTTGTTAAGAAGATTTAAATGAGATAACCCATGGGAAACTGTTACAAGAGTGTCTGATCATTGTGAGTGCTTTAAAAATGTCAGCTATTAATCATCATTTTTACTTAGGTAGGTTCTTCCTCCTCCATGAATCAAGAACACTAAAGAGATACTGATGTCGTGATAGCAGTCACACTCAAAGGAAAGAAAGTAAAAGGCAAAAAGCAATATAATTCATGTGGCAGAACAGAAAAAGTAAGTTAGAGCACTGGAAGAAATTATGAGAAAATGATTTAAAAAAAAAACCCGACCCTGAGGTCACAGGCAAACAAACTGTGTTAGGCTTTTTCTTCCCTGAAACTACTGAAACTACCAGCTTTCTGAGGAAGCAAATTAATATGAACTGCATTGAGAGGTTAAAAAATAATAAAACAATCAGTAGCCCTTTCCATTACTAAATTTTCTCCTTTGAATAATTAGTTTTATTCCTCTCTCTGTTAACTTAAATAGATAAATGTACAAATATATATACATAAAATATAACCAGTAATAATTGCACTGCATTATCTATTGAAGGACAATTAGATTATAAACATTGCCTCTCCTGTTGCGTTCCATCCAGCTGGTTTTCTCTAGAAGGAAGGATTCTCCACAGGTTTCATTTATCAGCCTTATCAAAATTGCATTTATGCATTGATATCTTGCCAGTCTAGCTTTCAGTAACAGCCAGATAAGGCTGGGCTATAGTAACAAACAAAATTAGCTTATAAGAGCTGAAGTCCATTTCTCATCCATGGTTCACTGCAGCTCTGTGTGTCTTCTCATTCTGGGACTAGCCTGAAGGAATAGCTTACTTCTGAAACAATTGTGAGCAACGCTGCAAAGAAATGAGGGTGTCAAAGTTTCAACCAGCTGTCCAAGCTTCTGCCTGGGTGTGATTCATGTCAGATCTGTCAACTTTCATTAGCTAAAGCAAGTCACGTGACCAAGTCTGTCTTGGATAAGATGGGGAAGTAGATATTGATCAATAGTAACATAACCTATCACTTTATTGTTTCTTTGAGGCAGGATCTCACTCTGCCACTCAGGCAGGAGTACGGTGGTGAGATCATGGTTCACTACAGCCTCAACCTCCTTGGCTCGAGTGATCCTCCTGCCTCAGCCTTCTAAGAAGCGGTGACTACAGGCATATGCTACCATGCCTAGCTGCTTTTTACTTTTTTCTTTTTTATTTTTGTAGCAACTGGGTCTCCCTCTGTTTCCCAGCCTGTCTCAAACTTCTGGGCTCAATCAGTCCTCCTGCCTAGGCCTCCAAAAGCTCTAGGATTATAGGTGTGAGCCACAAAGCCCAGCCTCGTCACACATCTCTACTCACTACTATTGTTGATTCTTTCTTTCCCTGAGTATCAGTAGATTCTGTTTTTCTAAAATAAATGTAAATTGTCTTTACCATCCTTCCTACCTATTTCTGTGAGACTCCTGATTAGTTCTATGAAGTTTTTTTTTTTTTTTTTTTTTGAGATGGAATCTCATTCTATCACCCAGGCTGGAGTGCAGTGGCATGATCTCCTCTAACTGCAACCTCCACTTCCTGAATTCAAGTGATTATCTTGCCTCAGCCTCTCGAGTAGCTGGGACTACAGGTGTGCACTATGACACTTGGCTACTTTTTTTTGTATTTTTAGTAGAGATGGTGTTTCGCAATGTTGGCTAAGCTGGTCTCGAACTCCTGACTTCAAGTGATCCACCTTGGCCTCACAAAGTCCTGGGATTACAGGCATGAGCCACCACATCCAGCCAGTTCTATGAAGTTTGTATGGAACATATTACTGCCCCAAAGAGAATACACATTATATAAAGACCAGATGTTTTGTTTTGTTTTGTTTTAACTAAGATTAGGTTATTAGATTACTAAATGAATTTATTCTAAATTAAATTCTCATGAATTTCTATATTGTTTCTCCATTCCCTAGTAGACTAGTGAATTTCTCTTCTTATCTTCTAAATCTTTTGCCTCATAAGCCTGACATTTATATTCATTACATCTTTCACAAAAATTTGCTAATAAAATTATTAAAAGAAACTGAATCTCCTAAAATAAAAATAATAGCCTGAATCCAGCTCTATCAACAAACTGTTCTGTAATATTAAAAAGGGCTGGTCCCTGTCTTTGGATTTAGAAATTGATGATGTCATTCTTAATGGAATTGGTGAGAGATTGAAGAGTGTTCATTATTTAATGACTGTAATGGCTCTGAAAGCATTCTGCAATTCATGTGACTTACAATGCCAACCCATCAAAATCAAGGGGACAAAGAAAACTACACTGAAAGTCATTCTTTCCATGAGTCAGGGAAAAACTAACTTCTACGTAATTTACCTCACATATAGTTTCAAAATTATATCAACCAATTTGAGTTTGTAACATATTTTTACCCTAATTACCTAGATTCACCTCAACTCAGTACTCTATCTCGGTGAAATGAACCAGAATCAGATCTGAGGTGAGACAAGCTACTTCTTCAGGAGCTCCATAAAAGTCACAGCTTGGCCAAACCCACCTATAGCAGTGTTTCTCAACTTTTTTTTCATCGTCATCCCCTTAAGGATCTTTTTAAGATTTTTTTTTCCTAATTCCCTTCCATGTAAATTTAATACCATGGATATACCTTGTACCTGATTATTTATTTTATACACACACACACACACACACACACACGTATATATATATATGCTTTATATATAAAAAAGTAAGAGTCATATTTTGCTCTCTTGGGGGTAATACTGTCCTGGTGAGAAAAAAAATGATCTTTAGGTCAGATGCTGTAGTAGTCTGCTCTCACACTGCTATAAAATAAATACTGGCCGGGCACAGTGGCTCACACCTGTAACCCCAGCACTTTGGGAGTCCAAGGCAGGCGGATCATGAGGTCAGGAGATCAAGACCATCCTCGCTAACACAGTGAAACCCCGTCTCTACTAAAAACACAAAAATTAGTTGGGCGTGTGCCTGTAATCTCAGCTACTCAGGAGGCTGAGGCAGGAGAACCACTTGAATCAGGGAGCTGAAAGTTGCAGTGAGCTGAGATTGAGCCACTGCCCTCCAGCCTGGGAAAAAGAAAGGAAGAGAGAGAGAGAGAGAGAGAGAGAGAGAAGAAAGGAAGGAAGGAAGGAAGGAAGGAAGGAAGGAAGGAAGGAAGGAAGGTAGGTCCTGAGACTGGGTAATTTATAAAGAAAAGAGGTTTAATTGGCTCACAGTTCTGCAAGCTGTACAGGTAATACGGCTGGAGAGGCCTCAGGAAATTTTCAATCATAGTAGAAGGCAAAAGGGAAGCAAGCACATCTTACGTGGCCAGAGTAGGAGGAAGACAGGGTGGTGCCACACACTTTTAAACAACCAGATCTCGTGAGAATTCACTCACTATGACGAGAACAACAAAGGGGTAATCTGCCCCCAATCACCTGCAACCAAGCACCACCTCCAACGTTGGGAATTACAATTTGACATGAGATTTGGGTGGGGACACAAATCCAAACAATATCAGATACCTATACCAATTTTACATTATAACTATGCATAATTTTTTGCTCTTCTTCCTCAACTATGGCCTTCTATATTTTCTCACCTCTAGACCTTTGCTTTTGCTATGTCTTCTTTCTGGAATAACCTTCCCATTTCCAACTGTTGAATGCAACCATTTTTTAAGGACCACATCAAGTCTTACTTCTTCCAAGTAGAATTTTTCTAAGTATTAAATCAACCTTTTCCCCCCACAACATTTACCTTCAACATAAGACATTTTCTTTACCTCTTTCATATCTTAATCTACCTTAGACTGAAAGTATTTAAGTACATGCCCTTATAAGAAGAGACACCAAACAATGACCTTCAGGATCCTGCTTTGAGTGGCCTTACCTAAACCAAACCTACCAGTCAAGGCTCACCACAAGAAATATGCAGATCTAGTTAGGTCTGTGTCTTTTGATATGCATGCTAGGATGAAATTATCTCTACTCAAATTAGCTAAAATGTTTTTCAAAAGAATTGTTTACAATAAGGATCATTACTGTTTAGATACCCTTTGTAAGGAATACTCTTGCTAACGTGATTTGTAAGTCTCGACAACTGTTATATAGATTGCAGGGTTTACCCTAATGCTACGAGAAGCTATATCTAAATTCAAAATTCCCTCAGCATCTTATACAGAAAGTAATCTTAGGAGGAAGAAATGTGATCTTAACATATCTATTATAAGCCAAACCCTAAGCCAAGCATTATAAATACAATGATCAAAATGGACAGTATCTAGCTCCCTGGAACCTGCAGTTCTGATGGATGAGTTCAGATATTTTCTATTGGCAAGTGTGGTAAATTATTTTCATTTTCTTTAGAATAATCTATATATAGTTTCATGTTTGAGACATACAGAAGCAGCTAAGTGGCTTTTCCTTATTCTATTTCCTTCTCTAAGACTGCCTCTCTCTCTCTCTCTCTCTGTCTTTCCCACACTACTTTGTGTGGATAAATGGAAGAAAAGTTCTACCCCTGCTGAATTTTTCCTTATTCAACTGCAGAAGACAAGATGGAAGAGACAACTCTCCACTGTGCTTTATCAAGAATATCCTGAGAGTCAACAGACTTTATTGAAGATTCATAGCACTAAGAAGCCATCAAGCTAAAGGAGGTTTTCATGTCTGAGGATTTACTCTCTATGGACATTTTAAAATAAACTGGCTAAGTAGAATAGTAGAGATCTAGGTAATTAAGCTTTGCTCTATGTTTTAGAAGATGACTTTTCTCTTTCTAAAGTTAAAACTAACGATTTTAATTTAGACAAAATGGTTTCAAATTCAAAGCTATGGATTTTCTTTTTGGAGTTAATGTAACCCCAAACAATGATAATTGGGCCTTATGTCATTTTGTAAAGATGCTTTTGCACATTTTTTGTGTCCTTCAGTATCACAGAGTAGTATTCTATTTATTTTGATGATATAATCTTCTACTTAGCCGATGCTTATACAGAGAAAAAATGCTACACTATGAGATGATCACAGACAGCCAAGCATAATTCCAAATAGATTACTCAGTCCTAAAACAGACTTCTATTCATAGCCAAAACAAGCCCACGACGTTCGTTACCTTATTGTCTTTCAGGAGATTAAGGACCACCCATGTGAGCTTCCCTCTCACATCCCACACATGTCTTGACATCTTTGTGGAAGTCATCATCTTTCATCAGCACCTTTGATAGCCCCACATGGAGGGAGGCCTCATTATGCAGCAGCCCTGCCATTTCAAAGTTATGAATTATGTACAAAATACATGGATTTCACAAGTCTGCTAGTGCTATGGGATTGAGGATAACAAACTCTTTTCTGGAGACCAAATTATTAAGCAAATTTAATCAACTCTTTGGCAGTTTTTGTGCATCATTTTCCTCTTCTGAAATAGAAACAATAGAAGTCCTAGACAGAGCAATCAGGCAAGACAAAGAAATAAAGGGCATCCAAATTGCAAAAGAGGAAATCAAGCTGTCACTGTATGCCAGTGATATGACCATCTACCTAGAAAAGCCTAAACACTCCTCCAAAAGACTCCTAGATTTGATAAATGAATTCAGTAAAGTCTCAGGTTACAAAATCAATGTACACAAATCAGTAGCACTGCTATACACCAACCATGACCAAAATGAAAATCAAATCAAGAACTCAATTCCTTTTGCAACAGCTGCAAAAAGAAAAACAAAATACCTAGCAATATACTTAAACAAGAAAGTGAAAGATCTCTACAAGAAGAACTAAAAACACTATTGAAAGAAAACACAGATGACACAAAACAAATGAAAATGCGCATAGATTGGAAAAATCAATAAATGTCATAGAAATGACCACACTGCCCAAAGCTCTCTACAGATTCAATGTAATTCTTATCAAATTACCAACATCATTGTTCACAGAATTAGAAAAAACAATTCTAAAATTTATATAAAACCAAAAGGAGCCCAAATATCCAAAGTCATCCTAAACAAAAAGAACAAATCTAGAGGCATCTCATTACCTGACTTCAAATTATACTACAAGGCTATGGTTACCAAAACAGCATGATACTATTATCAAAGTAAATTTATAAACCAATGGAACAGAAAAGAGAACCCAGAAATAAGGCCAAATACTTATAACCAACTGATCTTTGTCAAAGCACACAAAACCATAAATTGGGGAGAGGATATCCTGTTCAATAAATGGTGCTGGGAAAACTAGATAACCACATGTAGAAGAATGAAACTGGATGCCTATCTCCCACCATATACAAAAAACAACTCAAGATAGATAAAAGGCTTAAATCTAAGACCTGAAACCATAAAAATTCTAGAAGAGAACCCAAGGAAAAAGTCTGGTGGACATTGGCCTAGTCAAAGAATTTATGACTAAGATCCCAAAAGAAATGCAACAAAAACAAGAATAAATAAATGGAATCTAATTAAACTAAAAAGCTTCTGCACAGCAAAAGAAATAATCATCAGAGTAAACAGACAACCGACAGAATAGTAGAAAATATTTGCCAACTATGCATCTGACAAAAGCTAATATCCAGAATCTACAAGGAACTCAAACAGCTCAGAAAGAAAGAATAATAAAGAAAATTCCATCAAAGAGTGGGCAAATGACATGAATAGACATTTCTCTAAAGAAGATATACAAATAGCCAACAAATATACGAAAAAATGCTCAACATCACTAATCATCAGGGAAATGCAAATTAAACTACAATGAGATACCACCTTACCCCAGCCAGAATGGCCATTAAAAAGTCAAAAGACAATAGACCTTGGCATGGATATGGTTAAAAAAAAAAAAAAAAAAGGAAATGCTTATTCACTGCCAGTGGAAATGTAAATTACTACAACCACTATGGAACAGTATGAAGATTTCTTGAAGAACTAAAAGTAAACCTATCATTCAATCCACCAATCCTATTACTGGGTATCTACCCAAAGGAAAAGAAGTCATTATATCAGAAAGACACCTGCACATGTATGTTTATCACAGCACAATTCACAATTGCAAAGATATTAAACCAACCTAAGTGCCTAACAACTCATGAATGGATAAAGAATATGTGAGATATATATACCATAGAATACTACTCAGCCATAAAAAAGAATGACGTATACCATATATTCTCACTTATAAGTGGGAGCTAAAAAATATTATTTCCACAAAATAAAAGTTAGAAATTATTGAAAGCTTGCTGAGTGTCATTTACTAAATTCTTTACATGTGCTGTTTCCTTCATTCTACAGCTCTATGAGTAGATACTATTATTATCTTTATTTATAAGTTAGAAAACTAAGACATCAGGAAGATATACAGTACATGTCATGGGGGGTTGGTAATGGAGAAACGTTGGTCGAAGGGTAAAAAGTTTCAGTTAGACAGGATGTATAATTTCAGGAGCTATATTGAACAACATGGTGACTACAATTAGTAATAATTTACTATATACTACAAAATTGCTGAGAGAAGAGATCTTAAATGTTCTCATCACACGTACAAAAAAGGGTTAAATATGTGAGGTGATGAATATGTTAATTAGCTTGATTTAACTATTTCATAACATATACCTAGATCAAAACATCATGTTATACACTATAAATACATACTATGCATTAATAAAGTTGGGAAACACACACACACACACACACACACACACGCGCGCACATAAAACTAGAGAATATTGAAGCCATGATTTGACCCAATGCTCTTTATCTTTACATCTTTTTCATTGGGAACTTCACTTCCATCACCAGCCCAGTTTTAGCCCCATTGCCAGCCTACTACTTCTACCCTAGAAGCAAACAGCAGTTATTGAACATAACAGAGAAAACTAAGTAGATGAAGGTGTATAGCAAGTTGGTTAAGAATTGGACTCCCAGCTCCATTACACTCCTATGGGAACCTGGCCATTTGTTTAGCCTTCTCATGTTTGATTTTCTCATCTGTAAAATGGAAATGATGATAATGACATCCACTTGCAGGGCTATTGTAAGGATTGAATGAGATAATCCTCATAAAACATTTAGTGTCTGCCACTTACATCATTTATTTGTGTTAATACACAAAGACTGTCTTTTTAAGCTTTGTATTCCCAGTGCCTACTTAATGCTTGGCTTATGGAAGTTCTAGATAATTGTTTGATGAATTAATGACCACAAGGTAAATAAGAATTCATTATCAAAGAAGTGTAAGCCTACATCACAACCAGGTTTCATAGAAAATGTATTCAGAGAAATGATTAAGGTCAGACATTGAGTTATCCAAAGGAGAAATAGCAGATACAAGCAAAATAAATGTGATCTTGGGCTAAGAGCAAAATCTAGGTGAAAGCTGGTAAAAGCTAAGAGAACAGAAGCAGGGCTTTGGAATATGGGTGCACACACCAGATTATAAAAGGCAACCTGTCTGCCATTCTTCTTCCCTTCCTACTGTAAATAAACATTTTCTGGCTATTTTCCATGTATCCAGAACTGTACTAGGCTCTAAGAGTACAAGTAATAAGGCCATTGGAATTACTTGATTTATTTCCTTGTCATGCTTATTTGAACTGCAAAGCAGATTGCTACTAAAGTACAGGGGGATTTCTCCTACCTTGATTTATACTGAGGCTCCAGTATGATCTATATCATATGCCAAATTGAGTGTGAGACAGATCAACATATACAGAATTTGTCCCTACCGAAAAGTTAGAGAAATGGCTTTCTAAGTCATCTCACTCACTTTGGACATATAAACGGGTTAGAGGGACAGAAAAAATGAAAATGAAAAATAATTTGAGATTTCTGCAGAAAGAGCCATGCTCTAAGTTCCTCCCACTTACCCAGAACAGAGGAGTTTCTGGCATTACCTCACTTCTTTTTGCCATAGTGAATGGACTTTCAAAGGCACCAGTTGAAAAACAGGTGCAGTTGATAGACATAGAAGACTGCAACCCGGGCTACCTAAAGTGATCTTTTGGGAGACAAGGCTTGTGTGAGTGGTTCTGGTGGATCAGACCTGGGTCCCTTGGTAGAGAAAGCTGTCATGGCGTTGAGTTGGGTCCCGTGAGGTAGAGCCCCCTGGAATGACAGAGGAATCCCAGAATCAAGAAACTAAAGACACTGGATTCCACCTGAGGACTGTGGAAGGGAGTCATAGTGACTGTGCAATATAAAGATGACTCTGACAAGGTCAACAAACCTCAAGATCAGAGGTGTCCAGAAATGAAAATGCCAAAAGAACTCACAAAATGCCCACCAGAGAGAGTCACCTTAGGAATGAACCCAACCCATAAGAACCGATTCATAACCTTCTCTACACCCCTACCCTTCCAAACCTCAACAGCATCAGAAACATGCTCAAAAGCCAGGATGAGAAGATTGCTGAAGAGAATGAAAGTCCAAAGCATAGAAAAACAGAAGCCAACCATAGCAATCTCATCATGTGGAGTTTTTCTTCTGCCCTTCCCTGCTCCAAAGGCAAATGGTAAAAATTGCCCAGTTTTTCGGCCAACCAATATTACCATAAAATTAGAAAATCCTAAATTTTCTGTATTTTTATGAGAACATACATTCACAGATTCAAATATCCAAATAATGATTAACAATTTTATGAATCTTTGTGGTATACAGAGCACTTCCTCTATTCAATACTCTTGCAATGCCCCCATGAATCATATCAGTTAGAAGAAGGCATGAGTTAGGAAAATGAACATCTGGCATTGAATCAAGTTCAGTTTATATTAACATCTTACACTTGGCAACTCTGATTTATTCATTGAAACTAAGTTTGTTTTTGTTTTTGTGCTTCTTGTTGTTGCTTTACTTTTTTTTTCTTTTGACACAGGGTCTGATTCTGTCACCCAAGGTGGAATGCAGTGGCACGATCTCACCTCACTACCACTTCCACCTCCCAGGCTCAAGTCATCTTCCAACATCAGCCTCCCAAGTAGCTGGCATTACAGGCTCGTGCCATCACACCCAGCTTACTTTTGTATTTTTTGTTGAGACAGGGTTTCATCATGTTGCCCAGGCTGGTCTCAAACTCCTGAGCTCAAGTGATTTCCCCCATCTCAGTCTCCCAAAGTGCTAGGATTACAGGTATGAGCCACCATGCCCGGCTAGGTTTGTTTCTTAAAAGAGAAGAAAAAATCTGGAGACAACAGATGCTGGAGAGGATGTTGAGAAATGGGAACACTTTTACACTGTTGGTGGGAGTGTAGATTAGCACCACCATTGTGGAAGGCAGTGTGGCAATTCCTCAAGGATCTAGAAATAGAAATTCCACTGGACCCAGCAATCCTATAACTGGGTATATACCCAAAGGATTATAAATCGTTCTATTATAAAGACACACGCACATGTATGTTCATTGCAGCACTGTTTACAATAGCAAAGACCTGGAACCAACCCAAATGCCCATTGATAATAGACTGGACAAAGAAAATGTGGCACATATACACCATGGAATACTATGCAGCCATAAAAAAGGATGAGTTCATGTCTTTGGAGGGACATGGATCAATCTGGAAACCATTATTCTCAGCAAACTGACACAAGAACAGAAAACCAAACACCACATGTTCTCACTCATAGGTGGGTATTGAACAATGAGAACACATGGGCACAGGGAGGGGAACATCACACACTGGGGTCTATTGTGGGGTGGAGGGCTAGCGGAGGGACAGCAGGGGGCAGGGAAGTTGGGGAGGGATAACGTTGGGAGAAATGCCTGATGTAGGTGACATGGGGATGGAGGCAGCAAACCACCTTGCCATGTGTGTATCCATGCAATAATCCTGCAAGATCTGTATATGTACCCCAGAACTTAAAGTACAATCAAAAAGAAAAGAGAGAGAGAAGGTAGGAGATGCTAATACTTAAGTGTCACCAGAAAAGTTATGGAACCTACCCAAGTTCTGACTCAGCAGCAAGAGAACATTCCTTTCATTGGATGTCTGAAACAGGGCTGAGGGAGACAATAATAAAATTGTGTTTATATTACATGTCACAAGTCATGTTTTTCCTAAAAGGTCTAAATCTCAAAACTAATCTGTCTCAATCAATCTCTCTCTCTCTCTCTCTCTCTCTCTCTCTCTCTCTTTCTCCCTCTCTCTCTCTCTCTCCTGGGTGAATATCTGTGATCTGTCTCTCTTCCTCTTTCTCAAGGGTCTTTGAATTTATTATTAAAAAGAATTTTAAAATGATATTATAACATACCAACATAGGCGAATAACATTCTCAACACAACTGAATTCACATTCTCTATTAGGAAGTGTTCTGTTGCAGAAAACAGAACTCACATAAAGCACTTAGCCCAAATAGAGCCTTGGACATACAGACTAAGCGCTCCATGAATAAAAGCTGCTGTTATTTTAAAGACCACCTCTGTGCATTGCTGAGGGATAAGCCATTCCCTTTTTTTCTCTTTATATGCTGTTCTGCCTACTACCTACAAAGAAATATATTTGCTTTCTCTTTCAACTCATATCTTTTATTTGCAGATACCAAGACTGTTTCCAATCATTAGAATAATAAATTACTCTTGTGCATTCCAAACTCTGGAGAAAGTTAAATATTTACAAAGTTCTGCACAGTAAATAAAGAACAATTCATTGAGATCAGCCCTATAAGAATAATTCTTTATACACTTTTGGAAAGCTCTATCAGAAATTTTGGCCTCAAAATTACAGCAATAATTCATCTGACCTTTAATGTTATCACTGTGTTTAACTTCCTTATGGACCCATGCAAGAATGAAATGCAGCAAAATCAACAGGAGCTACTAGTAAAACTCGTATTCTTCCATAATCTAAATTTTTGGTGTTGTCAATTGCAGTCGTTTGAATGACAAACTAGGGTGAAGCAAAATTTCTTCTACCCTGCTCTGCTCCAAAGGCAAATGGTAAAAAATGCCTGATTTTTCAGCCATTCAATATTACCATAAAATTAGAAAATCCTAAATGTTCTGCATTTTTATGAGAACATACATTCACAGATTCAAATATTCAAATAATAATTAATAATTTTATGAATCTTCATGGTACACAGAGCACTTCCACTATTCATTACTCTTGCAATGAAGAGTATTTGCAATAAAGTCTAGCCCCCATGAGCTAGACTTTATTATTTCAAATTTAAGATTAAGATTAAAATTAATCTTATTTTTAAGAAACCAAAGTGTAAGAAAGCAATAAATGCTGGAAGTATTATATAACTCAACTATTAGACCTCTGAACCCAAATTCCTTGTTCATTTCAGTATTTCATGCTTTTTCAGTGTCTTCACAGAAAATGCTTTCTGCTTTTCCTGAAAATTAGTCATCTATAAAGAAGTAGAGTGATCTATCAGTTAGGACACATGAGGAGGACAGAGGGAACTCTGATTCTTCTTTCATAGTTATTCAATGACCAGGAGATATAGTAAATACTCTCTGGGACTTCGTGTTTCCTCCTGTAAATAGACATGTTCACTGCCTTCTGAGGAAGCCAGTAAGACTAGGAAGGGATGAGATAACGGTAAGGAGGTGTATCACAGGTCTTGCACAAAACTGAAATTGATTTCAGCCTTTCCAACTGTGTGTGGCTTAGCACAGACCTTGGCAGATGGTATGAGCAAATTCAGGCAGGCTATAGAGAGATGATTGGGAACATCTCAGCAGAACACCCAAAAGTATCTCTTGCTAGCTACAAATCCATCACTAGGCAAGGCTAAGGGACCTTCATAGACTGAGTCTATTAGTCAAAAACTCTGGTGAAACTCCTATTGTGGGCTGACTCAGTATAGATGCAGTGTGAGCTGATCTGAAAGGATAAGGGATCTAAAGAAATACAGAAAATGTTAATGAAGTGCTTTGAACTCTTGAAAAATAAACACCGCCATGAAGTGCCATCAGCAATGACTGTTTGTGGTACTAGAAGGGCAATGTTAATTGTGCATTACTAGTAAACTTGTTTTGCTTACACCTGCAAGAATAGTGGCTGATAAACCTGACTTACCAGATAGACATAGTTCCTAATCTCACTTTCACAAAGGAAAAGGTTTTATCATAACAGCATTGTTTGTTCACTTTCTATGCCATACCTTAAAATTGCTCGCCTTCATCACTGCTTTGTGAGCTACGTTCTTCCTTTTTCTAAAGGCCTACAGTGAAGAGTTCTACCTCCAAATATTATCTTGCCTTCTTCCCCTATTAGCTACCTGCTCACCCTTCTCTTACCTAACAGTCCCTTCCAGTTACATTCACATTATTACACAGATATGTCCAAGTTTAAGAAATTTTAAGAAATAGAAAATAACTGAACTTATAGTAATCATGAGAAATGTTTCTCAAATATTCCTTTATTTTACAAAACACTAGCATAGTCTTATAAAAATTTTCAAAGGGTACTTTAAAATATGTTTAACATATTTTTAAGTGTATTACCAAGTATCATTCCAATTGCATAAAATGAGGTGTACTTATTATCTTCCTTTAGAGAATCGCTGAAAAACAAAAACACAAAACAAACAAAAAGAATAGGATCAGATTTAATCCTCAATATTGTGTTATCACGTTCTTATACTGTGTTGGCCTCAGCAACACTATGAAATGGGTACTACTAGATCAGCCAATAGATTTAGCAAAACTTATAGCTTAGTTTTAAATTGGGCTTCGCTACAAAGATCATTTCAGGCCCTGATCACTTTTTGGCATGGACAATTTTGTATTTCCTCAAAATACGAATGAGTCTTGAGATTTATAAAATGAGGGGATTAGGCCGTTTTAATACTCCACAGTCTACAAAAGACCACTTAATTCTAACTCATCTTTCAAAATCACAAGTAAATCATTGTGAAAAGTATATACTGGAGAAAAGTTTTATACAGTTATTTTCTAACTATTTTCAAGGTATAATTTCTTGCACATAGAATTCTTTCAATATACAAATCAAAAGCCAATTTTACATTTCTCAAAATCTCCTCAGCATGCCTGTTCTCCTAAGCGACTCCAAGCCACGAAGAAAAGTTGCTATTTTCACACCAACATTTCAGAATAGTCCAAAATTTCATTCCATGAACACCATAGGAAGCTCTGTTCCAGAAAGAAAACCATGCTTAACAAATACGTGTAAGCTAATTTCTCTATTAGGTTAGCAAAAGAAAAAAAATATTATCCTCCTTACAAAAAAATCTGTGCTTCTGTTCATAACAGCAAAGACATTAAATCAACCCAAATGCTCATCAGTGATAGACTGGATAAAGAAAAGGTGGTACATATACACCATGGAATACTATGCAGCCACACAAAGGCATGAGATTATGTTCTTTGCAGAGACATGGATGGAGCCTGAAGCCGTTATCCTCAGCAAACCAATGCAGGAACAGAAAACCAAGCACACCACATGTTCTCACTTGTAAGTAGGAGCTGAATGATGAGAACACACAGACACATGGTGAGGAACAACATACACTGGGGCCTGTCACAGGGTGGAGTGGGGAGAGGGAGAGCAGCAGGAAGAATAGCTAACGGATTCTGGGCTTAATACCTAGGTGATGGGTTGATCTGTGCATCAAACCACCATGGCACACGTTTACCTATGTAACAAACCTGCACATCCTGCACATGTACCCCTGAACTTAAAGTAAAAATTGAAGAAAAATATTTGATGGAGTCTTGCTCTGTCACTCAGGCTGGAGTACAGTGGTGTGATCTTGGCTCACTGCAACCTCCACTTCCCTTGTTCAAGCAATTCTCCAGACACAGCCTCCCCTGTAGCTAGGATTACAGGCCACCATGCCCGGCTAATTTTTGTATTTTTGGTAGAGACGGGGGTTAGCCATGTTGCTCAGGCTGGTCTCAGCTCCTGAGCTCAAAGTGATCCATCCACTTCTGCCTTACTAAGTGCTGGGATTGCTTCAGCATTAGCCACCAGGCATGGCTGATTTTTAAATTATCTTATCAAGTACTTCATCAAATTAAAATTCATTGAATTGTATTCAATTTCACTACTGAAAATCAATATGAAAGCAACCATATACCATTCAGAATTTAATAAATATTTAGAGAATTTTTTTTTAATCTATGCCTAATGTGGAGCCAACTTTATACCCTCACTTTTCTTTCCCTAGAAGACTTTAAAACTAGCAGTCAAGGTCTTCAAATTAAGTAATGAGTGTCAGGCCAAGGTGAGGTCACTGTCTGCTGGGAAGGAGACAGCCTTAGCATCAGTAAACAGTTACAAAACAATCCCATACCTTCTTCCAGATTCCAGAACTAACAGACTTGTGGGAAAACAAAGTACAAATGTAAGAGACAAGTCCCTCCTAACCCAATAGAAAGCTATAAAATTTTGTGTATTCTCACAGAACTATAGCTACATCTACATCACATATATAGCCTGTTTCCTTAAGATGAAAGAAGAGAGGTTATAGATCAAGACACACATTTTTTCACTTCCATCTAGCTCTGACCTGGTGTATAGATATCATAAATTATTATGTTTGTTTTTATTTTCAGTTTCTAGACTCCCCTGCCAAGATTATCAAATATCCAGCAACACTCAATCTCCTTCAGATAATCCTGAAAAAGCTTGCTTGGAAGAAATCATTCATCCTATGTTTTGATCTTTAGAAACCTGTCCAGAGATTTATGAAAGGCTTTTTGGCTACAGAAACAAACTAGCTCTGGTAAAATACCCCACATTTTGGGTTAGGATTCCAAAGATTGAGCCTTAGGAATAAAGATAAACCAGAAGTGGTTCAATCTTTGCAGGGGCTGAAGTATAGCTTCATATTGTATCAATTCTATAATTAGAATAAGATAATCTGGGAATACTGGTGTTCCTAACCAAAAGAAAACATACAATTAATAAGGTCTAGGATAACACTATTTTGTGGTTCAAATTAATTTTATAGTTTTTCATATTCATTGTTCAGCACAATCAAGAATAACCCAACAATATATTTTAAAACCAAGAGAAATAAGAGAGAACAGTTCTAGAGCTATAAACACTAAGAATTTTAACTAAGAAAAAAGAAACTATAAAATAAAACCTAACAGATTTTCTGGACATGAACAATATAATAATTAATATAAGAAATTTAATGAATGAGTCTAAAATTAGATCATACATAGCTGAGGAGAAAATTAGTGAACTGGAAGCAAAACTGGAAGAAAGTCATCAAAATGAAGCATGAAGAGATTAAAGTATGCAAAATATGGAATGGAGAGTAACAGATACAGGAGATACTGTGAAGTCTAACTTTGAAATCCCAAAAGGAAAGCAAAAAGTAAATGAGGTAGAAAGAAGGAATTTCAAAGTTACAGAGAAAGTCTCTTTCAAAGGAATTAAAAGCAGCTGGCTTTAGCAGTACTTTCTGCAACAATCTACGCCAGAAGAAAATAAAATGATAGAATTCTCAGTCATGGCCCAAAATTGTATAAGCAACCTAATTACCATTTTCCTAAATTCAGAAGCAAACTGTGAAAGTCATTCTCTTTTAACTAAAAGAAACAACTCACCTGCCGAATCAACTAGCCCCGAAAATGGATAGCGCTGGAGCATTGGGCCCATACCTGGCTGTTGCCGGCAGTCGACTGGACCCCTTCCTCACACCTTACACTAAAATTAACTCCAGATGGATTAAAGACTTAAACATAAGACATAACACCATAAAAACTCTGAACACCATAAAAACTCTTAGGTCTAAACATGAGACATAACACCATAAAACGTAAGACATAACACCATAAAAATTCTAGGCAAAACCATTCAGGACATAGGCATAGGCAAGGACTTCATGACTAAAACACCAAAAGCATTGGCAACAAAAGCCAAAATAGACAAATGGGATCTAATTAAACTCCAGAGCTTCTGCTTAGCAAAAGAAACAATCATTAGAGTGAACAATCAATCTGTTGGTTGCAGAACCAAAAGAATGGGAAAAAATTTTTGCAATCTACCCATGTGACAAAGGGCTAATATCCAGAATCTACAAAGAACTAAAAAAACAAGCAAACCCATTCAAAAGTGGGCGAAGGACATGAACAGACACTTTCCAAAAGAAGGCATGTATGAGGCTAACAAACATATGAAAAAATGCCTATCATCACTGGTCATTAGAGAAATGCAAATCAAAACCACCCTGAGATACCATCTCATGCCAGTTAGAATGGCAATCATTAAAAAATCTGGAGACAGATGCTGGAGAGGATGTGGAGAAATAGGAACACTTGTACACTGTAGGTGGGAGTGCAAATTAGTTCAACCATTGTGGAAGACAGTGTGGGAATTCCTCAAGGACCTAGAAATAGAAATTCCATTTGACCCAGCAATCCCATTACTGGGTATATATCCAAAGGATTATAAATCGTTCTATTATAAAGACACACGCACACATATGTTCATTGTGGCACTGTTTACAATAGCAAAGACCTGGAACCAACCCAAGTGCCCATGGATGATAGACTGGACAGGGAAAATGTGGTATATATACACCATGGAATACTATGCAGCCATAAAAAACGATGAGTTCATGTCCTTTGTAGGAACATGGATGAACCTGAAACCATCATTCTCAGCAAACTGACATAAGAACAGAAAATCAAACACTGCATGTTCTCACTCATAAGCAGGTGCTGAACAATGAGAACACACAGACACAGGGAGGGGAGCATCATACACTGGGGTCTGTTGGAGGTGACTAGGAGAGGGACATCAGGAAGTCGGGAGGTTGGGGAGGAATAACATGGGGAGAAATGCCAGATATCAGTGACTGGGGGATGGAGGCAGCAAACCACATTGCCATGTATGTACCTATGCAACAATCCTGCATGATCTGCACATGTATCCCAGAACCTAAAGTACAATAAAAAATTAAAAAATAAACAAAAATAATTTAAAAAACACCATAAAGAATATGAAAAGACAAGCAAGCCCCAAACTAGGAAACATGCTTGCAATACACATAACAAACTCATGACTCAGTATGCCAACCTGTCTTTCCAGAGTTATTTCTATATAAACTAACTCCCAAAGATCAGTACAAAAGAGACAATCAACCCAACACCTTCATCAAACGGCCATCCTCTCCACCATATACACATCCCTGCCACGTGGCCCTCAGCACATCAGGAGAAGGCCTCTCCTCTGGTGCTGTAGGTGATCATCTGGTACGTTGAAGGGAACTGTTTGCCTCCTCCACTGTATAAGCTGTCACCTTGGGAGACAGAGAAAGAAGGTGGTGGGCCAGTCCTGTGTCCTCCACCACTTCCCATGCCCCTTCGTTACCCATCTGTGCTTCTTGTGCAAAAAAAGAGAGGAAGAGGCATTAAGGGATGAAGGGTAATTATGTATTACATATCCATTTCTGAATAAACCTTTGTTATTCCTGAAAAAAAAAAAAAAGGTTCTGGGATACATGTGCAGATCATGCAGGATTGTTGCATAGGTACACACATGGCAAAATGGTTTGCTTCCTCCATCCCCCAGTCACCGATATGTGGCATTTCTCCTCATTTCTCTTCCAGTTCTGACTGGAATAAAGCTCTTCCCATCATGGGGCTGAGGACTGAGCCCTGGCCCCTATGCCCCTCCAGGTCAGCTTGCTGCCTAAGGAAGCTGAGGGACCCCCAGGCAGACACCAGCTGTCCAGATAGCCTGAGGCTGCCATAATAAAGTACCCTACACTGGGAGGATGAAAACAAAACAAGCTGTCCTTCCCTCTTCTTATAGGAACACCAATCATCTTGGGTTAGGGCCCTTCCTGATGACCTCATTTCAACTTGATTACATCTGCAAAGAACTTATTTCCAAATAAGGTCACATTCACAGGCATGTCACGGGTGGTAGGGCTTCAACATAGCTTTTAGGGGAACAATTCAATCCATAACAGCAGCCTCATTTCTGCCTTCCCAGTCAGGTCCTGGTACACTAGGAACTGGGTTCACCACAACCCAAGAGAAGAATGGGAACTCTGTGTGCAAGCGACTCCCGGCTCATGTCAGCCACCCACCAGCCTCCAAGTGGGCCCTACCAACACCAGCATGAAGCCAAGCGTGCCCTTACAGCCACCTGTGTCAAATCAAGCCCTCGGTCTACCATTCCCTGGTTCGGAAAACTTGCACAGATCAAGCCTGCTCCGAGTCTCAGTTTCTTCATCTGTAAAATGGGAAGCGATAACAGATGCCTCAAAGGCTTATGGTGAGGGCCAAATGGGATGGTGCCTTTGGAAGAGCCTGGTATGTACCAGGCACACAGGAAATATTGTTCAACTGGGTGTGGTGAACCCAGTTCCTGGTGTCCTGACTGGGAGGGCAGAAAAGACGCTGCCTTATGGATTGAATTATGCTCCCCTAAAAAGGTATCTTGAAGTCCTGCCACCTCTGACATACCTGTGAATGTGACCTTATTTGGAAACTAAGTTCTTTGCAGATGTAATCAAGTTAAAATGAGGTCAAGATGACTGGTGTCCCTATAAGTCGGCTCTCAGGAAATATTAGCCTTCTCTTCTCCAGTGCCCAAGAGCTCCTCAGGGAGACAGGAAGCCCAGCCATGCCTCCCCAGTGCATGCAAGCTCAAGGGCAGAGCTGTGTCACATGCTTCTCCAGCCCTCCACGTGCGGTCCCTGCAGTTGTCCCTTCCGCACCACAATGTCTGAGGTGTGTGACCCCTGGGAAAGCGCAGCCTAACACCAAGGGAAAGCCAGTCCCCACTGGGAAAGCAGTGGGAGTCCCCACGCTCACATCAGGAAGCAAAGTCTTGACCCCAAGAAAGGAACTGAAAGGACAAAAACCGGACTTCTCAGCGGGCAGCCAGCCATGGTCTTGTTCCCTTTCACCCGTCTTTGGAGTCTGGCCCCATTGAGATTTGGGGATGTTTATTTTTTGTGTGTGGGAAAACAGAGTGGGATGAAATATTTCCTAAAGTCTGGAAAGCTATTTTGAGCCGGGCCAGGCGGGCAATGCTCGGGTGATGGGCGCTCGCTGACCCGGGCTGGGCCCTAGCCTTCCGGCCTCTTCCCTCCCAGGACCCAGAGTCCTGGCAGCAGCACCGCCTACGGAGTCCGGGTTCCAATCCCGGCCCAATGACTCATCCCGGGGTGGTCATGGGGAAGCCTTCGGTGTTCCCTGGAACTCTCTCCAAAAGGGGAGACTGAGGCCTGTGCTGCCCCCTCCTGGGATTTTATGGGGAATCCGCATGGTGGTAAGAATGTGCTGTGGAGATATTTCGGGTGTAGACAAATGACAGGACTGCAGCACAGCCTGTCCAGCTCAAGGTCCCACGAGTGGAAGGAACCTCACTGGAGGTTCCTCTGGCCCCCATCTCCACTCAGCAGCCACACCATACTTCTGGGCAGTTCATTTGATCCTGTTTCAAACTCCCCCGGCCCTTTAACCTGCTTCCCCCTGTCCCAGAAAGAAAAGCCAAACTCCACCCATGACCTGTAGGCGCCTCCCGCGCCCCCCCACCCCAGCTGGACGCTCCCTGCTCCCAGCCTCCCCTTTCTTTGTGCTGGGAAACCAGGCTGGCCTCTGTCCCCTCCTAACACTGCTGACCCGTGGTCCCTCAGGAGTCTCCCGGGCTGCACCATATTTCATCCCCACCATGACGACTCAATGGGAGTGCCCCTCACAGGGCCAAGGGCTGGCCGGAAGCGACGCTTGCGAATGTGCCTGCCGCACAATAAGACCTTAATAAACGTTGGCTTCTTCCTTCCTTACCAACACACACCCTCTTTTCTTCACATAACCCTGATGGCATACGCATCTCCTCCAGCAGCTGCTGAGGTTGGGTGGGCATGGCAGGAGGGGCGGGAAAGCCACAGAGTCAGCAAGACTCTGAGTCTTGCTGTGGATGAGAGAGTTCACAGGAGCTCTGCTCTCGAAGCCTCCAGAGGTTTGAGCTCTCCACATCCTCAAAAGGGATGGAGTTCTGTCTCCCACTAAGGGCTGGGAGACGGGCAGGTCCCAGGGGGAGGAAGGAGGAGACTTCTTGATCCCTGAAGGTGAGGCAGGTGCAGATGAAGGAGAGGGTCGAGGGGAAGGGAGGAGTTTCATGACAGCGCCCTGGGGGCTGGGATGACGGGAAGGAGGCATCTGGAGCCCTGGTAGTTTAGGAATGTCTGACCTGAAAGTCTGCAGGGCTCTTCCAGGCCCTAGCTCTTACATGTGGCCCCAGGGCCAGCAGCATCAGATCCTGGAAGCTAGTTAGAAATGCAGACTCTCAGGCCCTGCCCCAGACCTGCTGACTCAGAATCTGTGGATTAACAAGGGCCCAGTGCTCCATGAGCACATCTAAATCTGAGAAGCACTGTTGTGGCAATTTCTCCGTTTTGCAATAAAGAAGCCAAGGCTCTGAGAGGAGAGATCTTCTAGCCAGGGTCCGACACTGAGTCAGTGAGAGCTGAGCCTGGATGCCCAGATTCCTGGCCCACCCAGGGGTCCTTGGACTAGTTCCACCCTACCCTGGCCACCTTTCAGGAAGCCACCACCCCCACCCCCCACCCCTAGTTATGTTTGGCACAGAAAGGCGCCAAAACTGGGGTAGGCGGGGGCCTGAAGTCCAGTCCTGGCCCTACTACCAACTAGAGGTATCATCTGTGCTCTTGGAGCCTCAGTTTCTCCTGTGGGTCGTTGAGATGGGTTGGGGTGGGCAATATAATCAGATGATGCAATTCATTACATTTATTTTCTCACAGCTGCCTAGAGAGGCAGGTGGACCAAGAGATATCATCCACATTCTACAGATGGGGAAACTGAGGCTCATCAGGCCATGGCCGACCCAATGTTGCCAGCTTCGGCTGCGTTGCATTGCCACGCACAGTTCAGGTGATCCGAAATTTGCCCCCTCAATCCAGCTTTCCTGTCTAATGGTTCTTTCAGCTCCTGTCAGTTTTCAGGGGCCCTGGCTCGGCTGACAGCCAGCAAGCACGTCTGCAGCTGATGCTTGGATGCTCACATTCCTGGGCTGTGACTGGGAGCAGCGCACCCGGAGCTCAGGCTGGCGGCACCCTGAGAGGTTCCGCTTGGCTGCACGCCCTGGGGCCTGGCTGTCTGGGGAGTGTCGGGAAGGCTGTCTCTAGAGGCCGATGGTGGGGCTGGATGGTGTGTGGATTCAGCCAGGCCCTCAGGGAAGGCCTACCCCTGCATACTGGGGCAGGGAGGATGAGGGGCAGGAATGAGCCAGGGGTCAGTGGCTGCCCTCAGGCTAGAACATCAGATCCGGCTAGATTTTTGTCCAAGCTCTGTCACTTATTAGCTGTGAGTGGGGACAAGTCAGCCATCATCTCTGACCCCCCGTTTCTTCATCTGTAAAGTACTTAACACAATTCTGGCACATACCTAGGGAGCCTGCAGTGTAACCCTTATGGAAGCTGAGACACTCCTGGTTCAGTCTCAGAGTCGCATCCTCTTTAAGAAGCACCCCTGCACAGATAAGGCCAGGAAGACTCCATCCTTCGCCTGATTCTCTCCAAGAGAAAAATGAATCTAAATATGCAGTCCATGCTGGGCGCAGTGGCTCACACATGTAATCCCAGCACTTTGTGAGGCGAAGTGGGCAGATCACCTAAGGTCAGGAGTTTGAGACCAGCCTGGCCAACATGGTAAAACCCAGTCTTTATTAAAAATAAAAAAATTAACTGGGTGTGGTGACGGGCAACTGTAATCCCAGTTACTTGGGAGTCTGAGGCAGGAAAATCACTTGAACCCAGGAGGTGAAGGTTGCAGTGAGCCAAGATTGCACCCTGCACTCCAGCCTCGGCGACAAAGCGAGAGTCCATCTCAAAATAATAATAATAATAATAATAAAACAAATATGCAGTCCATGCAGCACTGAGTCCACTTTCTCCTCCTGTCTACTTCTGTCCTAGGCCTGATTTGGCTCCTCTGTCCTCAGACTCCCTGAAAACCCCACCCCAAGCTATTCAGCAACTTCTCATCGTCTCCCCTGCTCTGCTCCTCTCATCTCCAATACTTTATCATATAGATCCACCTGGCCTCTCATCCAGCAATAGAGAAATTAAAGGGGAAGACTGCAGGGTCCCTCACAGAACTGGCTGGGGGAGGACAAGCCTGTGTTAGTGACCTGTGTCTCATCCCAGTTACCGCTGTTATTTACAGGTGTGACAGGACAAGAATTATTAATGCATGACAATTCAAGGCTTTTCCTAACTAACCCCTGCCAACAAGCACGTCTCTGCCCTTTTTCTTCTCTCCCTTCCCCATCCTTGCCCTTTATGGAGGGCCTTACAAGGCCAGATAGGATCTTTTGGGGAATAAAAGAATTGATAATTGAGTTGGTGAGCACAGAGGAACCAGATCAGAGGGCAGTAGGGAAGGAGAAGGACTTGGCAAAAGAGGTGAAGCCTGTTTGCTTTCTTAAGAATATAGGAGGGGCCAGGTGTGGTGGCTTATACCTATAATCCCAGCACTTTGGGAGGCCAAGGCGGGTGGATCACCTGAGGTCAGGAGTTTGAGACCAGCCTGGCCAATATGGCAAAACCCTGTCTTTACTAAAAATACAAAAATTAGCTTGGCATGGTGGCGGGTGCCTGTAATCCCAGCTACTCAAGAGGCTGAGGCAGGAGAATTGCTTGAACCTGGGAGGCAGAGATTGCAGTGAGCTGAGATCACACCACTGCACTCCAGCCTGAGTGACAGAGCAAGACTCCATCTCAAAATAAAGAACACAAGAGGGAGAGTCAGGCATGGTGGCACACATCTGTAGTCTTAGCTACTCCAGAGGCTGAGGCGGGAGGATTGCTTGAGCCCGAGAGTTGAAGACCAGCCTGGGCAACATAGTGAGACCCCCATCTCTTAAAAAATAATAAAAGAAAATAAAAATAAATGAAATAATATAGGAGGGAGGTTTTACTACCACCCAATATGTAAGTAGCTAGAAAAGCATTATTTCCACCCCAGCAAGGAAAAGCCAGATAAACTACAAATCATAGCTTTTCTTAAATCCATCAGAGATCTGGGGTGAGAGGACAACCAAATACCCTGAATTCCAAAGGGAGACAGGCACCTCCAAGGAGAGATGAGACCCAGGAATTGGGTCACTTGTGACAGGACATAGGAAGAGGCACTGACCTCCATACAGGTAGAGAAGAAAAGAGTTAAAAGTTTAACAATGTCGAAAAGCCAAGTGTTGGCTAGCTGGGCAGTCTAGAGCCCAGAGGATAGTTTTAGTATACTCTCGGGCCTTTCCCTTGAGCTTCCACCAGGTCCTGATGAGCAAGACTGGGGAAAGGGTGAGTGATTGGAGAGGCAGCCTTGAGTAGTGCATATGTGCAGGGAGTTCAGTAGTGACTGCAGCAAAGACACAGCCCTGACTCCCTGCCCAAAACCTGCTCTCATATGGAAAAAAACCCTAATGTATGAGGGGAGACGTAGCCAACCTTGTTACCCTCAAGGGCATGGGCAGAGGCAAGATCCCATTACCGATGGGTGAAGGACAGAAGAAAAGGAAACTGTTCTCGGCCTAGAATCCTAAACAAATGCCTCTAGAGATTCCTTACTAATGGAAGAAGGCAGGAAACCCTGTCCAGTACAGACTCAGCACAGATATGAGACAAACTTTGGCTTCCACTGGGTGGAGGGGCAGGAATCCTGAGCAGACCTCCTTCTCCCCACCAAGGCCCAAGCACGCAGGGCCTGCCTAACACTGGGACTGGGACATAACAAAGAGAACGCCTCCCTGTCCCCACCCTGAGCCTGGCAAGCATTTCTAACAAGCACGGTGAGTCCGCTACTGTGAGAAGAGCAGGAATGTGGAGAGGAAGCCCTTGTGTGGTTCAGGAGTACAGAGATGGCTGAAGGCTGAGATCACTGAGAAAAATCCTTCAGCATCCCAGTTCCAGTCCTAAACTTGAGGCAATTCTAGAAGGATGTGAAGCCTGAAACAAACTGAAATAACCACAGTAACAACAAAACCCAAACCCAACTCAACTCCTGACTAGATTGTCTCAGCTCCACACATTAATGATCTGACAGAACAGGAGCCATACCTATTTCCAGGTGTAAAAACTATTTATCTCCGTGTCTACTGCTCTACAATGTCTGACATCCAATCCAAAATAAAAACACGCCAAAAAAAGGCAAGAAACAAACAACCCATTGTCCAGAGACAAGGTAATCAATAAAGCCAGATGCAGAGGTGATTCAGATGTTGGAACTATCATAAGGGGACTTTAAACCAAACAGGAGTTAAAAGTTATAGAATCTAATAGAGAAAGTAAACAATATAATCACCATACTGGAGATGAAAAATTCCTTCCGTGGCTTGTCAGAAGACTCCAGACAACTGAGGAACGAGTCAATGGATTTGGAGATTAGTAAATAGAAATTACCCAAACTAAAAGAAAACGAGAGTGAAAACAAAACAACAACAGTAAAACAGAACAGGGAATGCACAAGCGATGAGACAATATCTAGCAGTCTAAATAAGTGGAATTGGACCCCAAGAAGGAGGAGAGAGAGAATGAGACACAAGACATATTAAGTAGATAATGACTGGGAATTTTCCAAAAATAATGAAAAACGTATACAGCAAACCACAGATCCAAGAAGCTAAGAGAACCCCAAGAATAACAAATAACAAAAAAAGCAAAAACAAACCAGAAAATCTAGATATTTCATCCTCAGAAACAAAATAAACAAAAAAGAGAAGATCTTGAAGACCCCAGAGGAAAAAAAAAGAAGGTACATTGCTTAGAGAGGAACAAAGATCAGAGCTGTAGAAGAATTCTCATAAGTAATTACACAAACCAGAAGACAGTTAGGTGACATCTTCAAAGTACTGAAAGAGAAAACAATAACAAGAACTGCTACCTAAAAATATGCTTCCAGTAAAAGCGATCTTCCCAAAGCAAAGGCAAAATAAAGACGTTTTCAGATAAACAAGAGCCGAGAGACATCATTGCCAGAAGACCTGAGCTGCAAGACGTGTTAAAGTTCAGGGAGAAGGAATATGATGCCAGATAAAATTTACACATACACAAAAAAATGAGTAGCTCTAGAAATTTTTTTTAATGAAGGTAAGTAGAAAGATTTTTTTTTTTTACTTCTAATTGCTCTGAAAGAAAACCGTCTAAAGCAAAAATATAACATTATATTTTGGGTTTTATAGTTTTATAAAGGTAAAATGTGTGACAACAATAACACAAAAAATGGTCAGGAGGAATTGAAAGTATATTGTTGTTGTAAAATGTTAAAACCTATGTGAAGGCGTGTACTATTATGCATGTATATTATTTGAAGGTAGATTGTGACAAGTTAAAGGTGCATATTTTAAACTCTAGGAAACACCCCCAGTTTAAAAAGAGGTATGAGTAATAAGACAATACGGGAGTTAAAATGGAATTTAAGAAATATTCCATCCAAATGAAGGCAGAAAAAAGAAGAAAGGTGGAACAAAGATGGAACAAACAGGAAAATGCTAGCAAAGTGGTTAATTTAAATTCAGCTCTATTAATAATTACATTAAATGTAGATAGTCTAAACACACCAGTTAAAAAAGATTGTCAGATTAGAGAAAAAAAGCAAGATACACTACTTGTCATCTACAAGAAATCCATTTTAAATGTAAAGATATAAGTAGGTTCAAAGTAAGCAAAAAGGGCCAGGCGCCGTGGCTCACGCCTGTAATCCCAGCACTTTGGGAGGCTGAGGCGGGAGGGTCACTCGAAGTCAGGCATTCAAGACCAGCCTGGGCAACATGGTGAAACCCCATCTCTACTAAAAATACAAAAACTAGCCAGGCATGGTGGCCAGCGCCTGTGATCCCAACTACTTGGCATAGCTGAGGCAGGAGAATCGCTTGAACCTGGGAGGCGGAGGTTGCAGTGAGCCAGGATCATGCAACTGCACTCCAGCCTGGACAACAGAGTGAGGCTGTGTCCAAAACAAAAAAAAAGTAAATGAATGGGCCAGACAGTATGGCTCACACCTGTAATTCCAGCACTTTGTGAGAATGAGGTGGAGGCGTTGTTTGAGCCCAGGAGTTCAAGACCAGCCTGGGAAACATGGTGAAACCCTGTCTCTACCAAAAAAGTACGAGCACGATGACACATACCTATAGTCCCAGCTAGTCGGGAGGCTGATGTGGGAGGATCATCTGACCCTGGAGAGGTTGAGGCTGCAGCGAGCTGTGATCGTGCCACTGCACTCCAGCCTGGGTGACCCTGTCTCAAAAAAAATTAAAAAGTAAAGGAATGGGAAATAATATACTGTTAAAACATTAATCAAAAGACATCCTGAATCAAAGACCAGAGAAAGAAAATTCAAAAAAAGAAGAAAAAATTTAAAAGAAAAAAAAGACAGCTGAAGTGGCCATAGTAATATCAAACTAGCTTCCATCAAGGCAATAACCAAAATCACAATGGTAGTAACCGTCTGTGTAACCCTCACAAACGTAATGTTGAGCAAAAGAAGCCAGATACAAGTAGATACATATCACACGATTCCTTTTTTATAAGGTACAAAAGCAGGCAGAACTACTTCAGGTTGTTAGAAGACACGATAGTGGTGACCATTTGGCAGGTCATGGTAATGACTGAAAAGGATCATTCAGGGTGTTGATAATGTTATCTTCCTTGATCTGAGTGCTGGTAACATAGATGGGTTCAGTTTTTAAAGTTCATCGAGTCAGCATTTTTCTATGTACAAATTTCTGCAGTATATTACACTGTGAGAGAAAGCTTTTTAAAAAGACAGTGTTAAAATACACAATAACAATAGTATGTAATTTAGGAATGGAAGAAGATAAATGTGTTTGAAGGTCCTTTTATTGCTCAAGGGGAAGGTAAAGATATTTACTACGTTAGATTTTGGTAAACTGATGATGATCTTTTAATTTCTAAGGAAAACACTAAGAGGATTAAAACAGAGTGTATGTCTTTCAAAGCAGTAGAGGGAAAAACTGAATGATACCAAATAAGTCAATGAAGGAGAGAAAGAGGAGACAAAGAAATAAAACAGATGGAATAAACAGAAAGCACAAAATAAGTGATAGATATAAATCCAATATATCTGTATTTAAATTAAATGTAAATAGAGCAAATGCACTCGTTCAAAGACAAGTTTCCTGTTCATCAAAAGGCCTTATAAAGAGTAAAAAGCAAGCCACATAGTAAGGGAAATATTTGTGATACATACTATAGAAAAAACCTATACCCAAAATGCATGAAGAAGTTATAAGAAACAGTAAGAACAAGATAAGAAGCAGGCAAAATCTTGAACAGGCACTTCATGAAAAGAAAAATCAGTTGGCCAGCAAATACGGAAAAATAAACTCAACCATAATAATAATTAGAAAAAGGGAAATTAAAAATATGATTACACTCAAAATTATTTTTCATTAGGGGAATGCAAATTAAAACAACACTAGGATTCCACTATATGCTTGTTAGAATGGCTGAAATCCAAAAACCTGACAATAACAAATACCAATGAGGATGCAGAAGAACAGGAACTCTCATTCGTTGCTAGTAGGAATACAAAATAGTATAGCTACTTTAAAAGACACTTTGGCAATTTACACAGAAGACCTGTAAATTATTTACATAGATATTTCCCCCCTCCAGAAGGTGGAGCATAATCTTTTTCCACCTTGCGTGTGGAGTACGCTTAGTAATTTTCTTCCAAAGTGTAGAGTATGGAAAGGGTGGAGGGAGATTGACTTTACAGTGGAAAAACCTGGCAAGCACTAGCTTGGCCAAATGATGAGGATTAACACCATCATTGATAATCATGTTGATAGTATGTCCCCTTGATATGACATGGTGAGAAGAGAACTTCATTTCTGTAGCATTCTTTCCCCAAACCCATAACCCGAGTCTAACCATGAGGAAAACGTCAGACAACTCAAATGAAAGACAATCTTCAAAATACCTGACAAGTACTCCTCAAAACAGTCAAGGTCATGAAAAACTAGAAAAGACTAAGAAACTGTCACAGACAAGAGAAGATTAAGGAGACATGATGACTACATGAAATGTGGCATAGTGGAGGGGATCCCGGACTAAAAGAAAGAACATTCGTTGAAAAATTGGTAAAGTCCAAATAAAGTGTGCAGTTTGGTTAATGGGTAATGTACCAAAGTTGCTTTCTCAGTTGTGACAAATATAGTAATGTAAAGATTTTAACAATAGGAGAAACTGGTTGAGGGGTATAAAGGGCTTCCCATACCATTCTGGCAACTTTTCTCTAAATTTAAAACTATGCTAAAATTTCATTTATTTTTTGAAAATATGATTACCTATCATATTGCAAAAATTATGTAGTGCAAAATTATCAATTGTTAACCAAGGTGGCGAGCACATAGTGCTAATAAGATTGTAAATTAATCAACAACTTGAAATTATTTAGTATTATCTAGTAAAGCTGAATGACTCAGCAATTCATATATATACACACACATATATGTGCAAGTTTATATATACATACATACATATCAACTAATTTTGATGAAGTTTGTTTGACCTCATCAAAATTAAGAAATTTTTGTATATATTATATAGCATATTATATATATAATGCTGAGTCCGGAGAAACTTACATATGTACAAAATATTTTTAGCATTATTTTCATAATAGCAAAAAAAAAAACACTAGAAATCATCCATCTATAGTAGTAGACTGGAAAATAAATTGTGTTATATCCACTCAGTAGAATACTACACAACAGCAGTAATAAACAGCCACATCCATCAACACAAAAGTATCTTGTGAACATAATATTAAGAGGAAAAAAAGCAAATCATGGAAGAATGCATTCAGTATAACTCCATTTATATAAAGTTTAAAAACTGAATAAGATGTTATTTAAGTGTACAGAAGTAGATGATAAACTATATTTTGAAGCAAGGGATGATTATAACAAAAATCAAGAGTGTGGTTTTGTCTTAGAAGACAAGATGAATATGACCAAGGAGTGCTCACTGAAAACTCCGCCTCCGGGGTTCAGGAATCGTCCTTCCTCAGCCTCCTGAGCAGCTGAGACTACAGGTGTGCACCACCACATCTGGCTAATTTTTGTATTTTTAATGGGGACGGGGTTCACCATATTGGCCAGACTGGTCTTGAACTCCTGACCTCAGGAGAGTCGCCTGCCTCAGCCTCCCAAAGTGAGTCACCGCACCCAGCCTCGTGTCCTATTTCTTAACTTTGGTGGTGGTTACATGGATGTTTGATTTATAGTTGTTCTTTAAACTGCACATATATGTTTTACACACTGTTCTGTATAAATTAATTTCTAAATTTAAAAAATTATTAAGTAAGAGTGCAAAAGCATTCATTCCTACCACACAAGCCTCTTTCTAAGCATTTTAGCCTACTGATCTTCAGAGAGCAGCCAGTCCTGCCCTCCTCCATTTCCACCGCTGCTGGAGGCAATGTTGGTTTAACTTAGGTATGACCTTCTAACTAACAACTAACTAACAGGACTCCTGCTACCTAGCTCCCTGCTGCTACTATTTCAACCCTCAATGAATACCTCTGGTAATTCTCTCTGACCTGGATGGCTCTGTTTTAGTCAACAATCATGTGCTAGGAAGTGTTCTATGAACTGTGGGTACAGCAAGGGAAAGAAAAGAAACCCTGTCCTCAACAAGTTTTTATGATGATAGTGATGATGATGATGATGACAAGGATTGCCATCCTTATGTTGCATATCACAGTAGCTTTGAGTTGCATTTTCTTGATGGTTAATGATGGTACACATATTTTCATGTATTTATTGGCCATCTGTATATCATCTTTGGAGAAATGCCTATTTAGATCTTTTACCCATTTTTAATTGAGTTATCTTTTTATTGTTGAGTTCTAAGAGTTCTTTATATATTTTGAATACTATAATTTTATCGGATAAAGATTTACAGATATTTTCTCCTGTTCTGTGTATGCCTTTTCACTCTCTTGATAGTATCCTTTGATGCACAAAAGTTTTTAAATTTTGCTGAAGTCAAATTTATTAAACTCTATCTTTTGGACTGTGTTTTTGGTGCCGTACATAAGACACCATTGCCTAATACAAAGTCACAGGTATTTATACCTATGTTTTCTTTTAAGGGTTTCATAGTTTTAGCTATTACATATAGGCCTTTGATTCACTTTGAGTTAATTTTGTGTATGATATGAGGCAATGGTCCCATTTCATTCTTTTGCATGTAAATATCCTGTTGTCCTGGCACCATTTGTTGAAAAGAACAGTTGATTTTTGTATATTGACCTCGTATTCCACAACCTGGATAAACTCATATATATCTTATAATTTTTGTAGTTTTATAGTTTTATAATTTTCTACTTAGATTACTATGTCATAGAGAATAAAGACAGTTTGACCTCTTCCTTTTCAATCTGAATGCATTTTACTTTTTTTTCTTGCTTTATTGCACTGGCTACAACTTCCAGTGCAATGTTGAGTAGAAGTGGCAAAAGCGAATATTCTTGATTTGTTCCTGATGTTAGGAGGAAGGCATTTAATCTTTTACCATTGAGTATGATGCTAACTGTAGTTTTCGTTCCT
This sequence comes from Cacajao melanocephalus, assembly GCA_963573385.1. Lineage (NCBI taxonomy): Eukaryota > Metazoa > Chordata > Mammalia > Primates > Pitheciidae > Cacajao > Cacajao melanocephalus. The sequence continues at coordinate 96,399 of CAUYLG010018412.1, forward strand.
TTGTTTTGTTTTTGTAGATGCCCTTCATCAGGTATGAGGAATTTCCTTTTGTTTGTAGTCTGTTTAAAGCTTTTATTGGGAACATGCTAAATTTTGTCAAATATTTTCCTTCTGCATGTATTCAAAAAAATCATGTTTAAAAAATTTGTTAATTGCATTAATTAGTTTTCAAATGTTAAGCTAACCCTTGCATTCTTGGTATAAGCTCCTCTTGGTCATGATGTATTATCCTTTAACAGTTATATTTGGTTTGCTAAATTTTGTTTAGAATTTGTGCATCTATGCTTATGAGATGTATTAGATTGTGGTTTTCTTGTAGTGTTTTTGTCTGATTTTGGTATCAAGCAAGTACTGTCTTCATATAAATGAGTTGGGAAGAATTTCCTTCTATTTCACTTTCCGTAAGAATTTGCATATAATTTGCATTATTTCTTTCTCACATGTTTGGTAGGATTTGCCAGTGAATCTATCTGGGCCTGAAATATCTAGATGAGAAAATTTTGAACCACAAATTCATCTATTTCCTCCGTGCAGTCCTATCAACTTTTCTCTAATATAGTTTTAAATTGTTATCCATGCGTATGCTTTTCATATTATGTCTCCTTGATAAACTGACACTTTCTCATTATGAAATAATGTTCTTTATGCCTGAGAATATTGTTTGCTCTGAAATCTAGTTTATTTGACATTTATATAGTCACTCCAACTTTCTTTGTATTTTTGATAGCATGGAATGTATTTTAATACATTTACTTTTAATCTATTGGTGTCTATTTTTAAAGTGTGTTTCTTGTAGGTAGCATCCAGTCTAAGAATCTATGCCTTTCAGTTGTGGGATGAACTGTTCATATGATTCGGTTTAAATCTATCATCATGCCATTTGATTTATCTCTTCTTTGTTCCCATGTATGCTCATCCAGCCTCTCTAATGACAACTCCGGTGTAACCTTAGCGTATTATCAAAATTATTGCTTTCATTTTTGGAAGTTATTTTCAGCGGACATAGAATTCTAGTACAGGCACACCTCATTTTGTTGGGCTTTGCTTTATTGCAGTTTAGTTATTTCCTTTTTTGCAAATTGAAGCTCATGGCAACCCCACATCAAGCAATGGGGGCCATTTTTCCATCAGCACATGCTCACACTGTGTCTCTGTGTCACATTTTGATAACTCTCCCAGTGTTTCAAACTTTTTCATTATTATTATATGTGTTATGTTAACCTGTGAGCAATGATCTTTGATACTACTACTGTAATTATTTTAGACTGCCATAGAGCACACCCATATGACAGCTAACTTAATAAATGTATGCGTTCTGACTGCTCTGCCAACTGGCCATTTCCCCATCACTCTCCCTCTCCTGCAGTCTCCCTGTTCCCAGAGACACAACAATATTGAAATTAGGCCAATTAATAACCCATCAGTGGCCTCTAAGTGTTCAAGTGAAAGGAAGAGTTGCACATCTTTTTCAATTTAAGTCGAAAGCTAGAAATGATTAAGCTTAGTGAGGAAGGAATGCTGAAAGCTGATGCGGGCTGAAAGCTAGGTCTCTTGCACCAGTTAGCCAAGTAGTGACTGCAAAGGAAAAGTTCTGGAAGGAAATTAAACATGCTATTCCAGTGAACACACAAGTAATAAAAAAGCAAAACAGCCTTATTGCTAATGCGGATAAAGTTTCAGCAGTCTGGATAAAAGATCAAACCAGCCACAACATTCCCTTAATCTAAAACCTAATCCAGATCAAGGCCTAACTCTCTTCAGTTCTATGAAGGCTGAGAGAGGTAAGGAAGCTACAGAAGAAAAGTCTGAAGCTAGCAGAGGTTGCTTCATGAGGTTTGAGGAAAGCAACCATCTATGGGACAGAAAAGGACAAGGTGAAGAAGCAAGTTGTGTTGGCAAAGTTGCAGCAAACTATCCAGTAGATCTAGCTAAGACTGTTGTTGAAGGTGGCTACACTAAACACCAGATTTTCAGTGTAGACAATACAGCCTTCTGATGAAAGAAGATGTAATTTAGAACTTTCATAGCTGGAGAAGAGAAGTCAGTATGTGGCTTCAACGCTTCAAAAGACAGGCTGACTCTCTTGTTAGGGACTAATGCAGTTGCTGATTTTAAGTGGAAGCTGATGTTCATTTGCAATTCTGAAAACCCTAAGGCTCTTAAGAATGATGCTAAATCTACTCTGCCTGTGCTCTATCAGTGGAACAACAAAGCCTGGACGACAGCACACCTGTATACAGCATGGCTCACTAAATGTTTTAAGCCCACTATTGAGACCTACTGCTGAGAAAAAAGAGATTCCTTTCAAAATATTACTGTTTATTGACAATGCACCTAGTCACCCAAGAGCTCTGATGGAGATGTACAAGATTAATATTGTTTTCATGCCTACAAATGCAACATCCATTCTACAGTCCATAAAAGAAGGAGTAATTTCAACTCTCAAGTCTTATTATGTTAGAAATACATTTTGTAAGGGTATAATAGCTGCCACAGATAGTGAGTCCTCTGATGGATCTGGGCAAAGTCAATTAAAAATCTTCCTGAAAGGATCCCTATTCTAGATGCCATTCAGAACATTCGTGATCCATGGGAGTAAGTTAAAATGTCAACATTAATAGGAGTTTGGAAGAAGTGGATTCCAGTCCTCATGGATGACTTTGAGGAGTTCAAGACCTCAGTAGAGGAAGTATGCTTCAGTCAATTAAGTCTAGAGATTTCATCTCTAGAAATCTGATCTGAGTCTTTTTTTATAGCTTCCATGTTTCCACTTAACTTTTGAACATATATAATGCAGCTATAATAACTGTGTTAATGTTCTTGCCTGCTTGTTTTTATATCTGTGTCAATCCTGGGCCAGTTTTGATTGATTTGCAAGCCTGTTAATTTTTTATTTGATGATAGTAATTGTGAATATTACCTTGCTGACTATGGGACATTTTTGTGTTTCTATAAATGTTCTTGAACTTTGTTCTGAGATGTAGTGAAGTTTCCTGGAAACAATTTGATCATTTTGGTATTTCTTTTAAGATTTGTTAGGAAGGGTGAGAGCAGCAGTTAGTCTAGGGCTTACTATTCCCCACTACTGAGGCAAACCCTTCTGAGAATTGTACTCACTGTCTCTTGAAGCATGAGGGCTTCCAGACTGACTGGAGGGAACAGGCACTATTCCGGCTCTGTGTGAACACTAGCTACAATTTCCTGTAGTCCCAGTGGTGCTTCCCTTATCCTTGGACATTTCTTCACAGGCATGCACAGATCACTGCAAATCTCAGGAGTTCTCGCTCATGAAGCTCTCTCCTTTACTACTTTGCCCTGGACCTTTTAACCAGCTTGGTCTCTCTGGACTCTTAGTCCAGTTTTCTCAATTCAGGGAGTTCACCAAGCTCTATCTGGGTTCTCTTCCCTATGATGTGGCCTAGAAACTCCCTCCTATGCTGGGGCAGTCATAGAATTTTTCACCCTGCTTCTCTCCCCTCTTCTGGCTGCTGTTGCTTGATGCCCCGTGTCTTGAAAACCACAGTGTCATATAGTGTTGCTGTTGTTGTTGTTATGGCTGTTGCAGGCACATGAGAAAATCCAGTCACTATTGCTCCATATTGGCCAGAATCAGAAGACCATGGCCTGAGGGGTCATCTCGAGGCCTGTTTCTAGGTTGGCATGTTCTAGTGGAGAGGGAGACAGAGGAGGAGAAAAGTGAGACTAGAGGGAAGCAAGAGGGAGAAGGAAAGATGATGCCACAGAGAAGGGAAATCACATCAAGAGGAAAATCTTGAGAAGGGTGCAATCCAGGTCCCTCATAAAGGATCTGACCTCACCAGGAACTGGAATACTTCTCCACTGTGACGAGAGGAAAGTCAGGTCAGATGTAAGTCAGTAGAAATAGTGGTTGGGAGAAGTGCCTCAATTTAGGTTCCTCCAGCAGACCCTGAAGCAGGGAGTTGAGTGCAAGTTATTCCTTTAGGAAAGGATCCCAGAAATTACTATTATGGGAGTGGGGAAGTGAGACATTATCAAGCAAGTCACCACGGTGAGTAACTGACGCTTAACAGGGGAAAATTCCACGGAGCTATCTTAACTTAGGAGAGCTGGGTTATTTTACATCAGCTTCCCTTAGCCCTTGGTTAACTGAGGGGAATTAACTTCCCAGCACTTCAATACCTTGTACAGGGCAAAGTAGCCCCAGTGGCCAGAGAAAGGCATCAGGCAGAGAAGCAGGTGCTGACAGGTCAAATCCAGCCAGCCTGCCCCCAAATGAGAAGGGGTGAAGGTGGGGCAGCAACAGCATCTCAGCACATGCTGCAGGGACCGCTGCTGCTTGTGACACAGTATTTCACTCACACAATATGATGCCAGGGCTTCTTCGGTGCAGGGAGATGGAGCAGAGAGGAAATGTTGGTCTCTGCCAAGGTGTCCCAAGTGAGACTGCACAGGCCCCATGTGCTACAGCTGTTGCTGATCAGCCTTTCCTTTTAACACAGGCACGCACATGTGTGTACACAGGCAACTATTTCCCCACAGCATGGAGAGCCCACAAGGTTGTACACAGCACAGAGCACAGATACGAGGGGAGGCAGCAGAAAGGTGTGGGATGCGCACAGGACATGGAGCCACGAGCCCTGGCTCTTCCTCCTTGGGAACCAACCATGTGATGCAGGAATTGGTGTCCCAGTCGGTAAAAGGCTGCTAACTTACCTCCCAGGACTATTGTGAGAATGAAGAGAAATAGGGAATGTGAGACCACTTTGTAAACTTTAGAGGAATTATTACCACCAGAGGCCACCTGGTATGTGTAAGAAGCCCCAGAGAAAGATAAGCTTCCCAGTAAAATCCACCCAAGATCACAAGAAAACCTCCGGGAGGTCAACTTGATATAGAAAGATTTGATAGGAAAAGTGTGGTCTATGGCTGCACCAGCATCACCCAGGGTCTTGTTAAAAATGAAGAACTCAGGCCAGGTATGATGGCTCAAGCCTGTAATCCCAGCACTTTGGGAGGCTGAGGCGGGCGGATCACCTGAGTTCAGGAGTTTGAGACCAACCTGACCAACATGAAGAAACCCGTCTCTACTAAAAATACAAAATTAGCCAGGTGTGGTGGTGCATGCCTGTAATCCCAGCTACTTGGGAGGCTGAGGCGGGAGAATTGCTTGAACCGGGAGGTGGAGGTTGTGGTGAGCCAAGATTGTGCCACTGCAGTCTAGCCTGGGCAACAAGAGCAAAACTCCATCTCAAAAGAAAAAAAAAATGCAAATGCAGAACTCAGATCCTAGCCTGCAGAGGAATCCGAGTCTACTGGATAGGAACCTGTATTTTAACAAGATCCCCCAGGGGACTCTGGTGCACTTGAAGCCTGGGACTCCCTGGCCCTGTGCTTAGGGTATGGATCTTCCTCTTTCCCTCAATTACCCCTCTGATTTCTGGGGCAGCTCAGCTCCCTCCACCATACATTTAGGGCTGTGGTCCAGATCTGCTCCAGAGAGAGACCAGTAAAGCTCTGTATTCTCATCGCTGAGCTGAAAAATTATAACTATGCTCATCATCATTATTCTGAAGAAATATGAGATGGTAGAATCATACTGAGGAAAATATAATACATTTCTGAAATTTACCATCGAAAATAGTTAAAATTAACAACAACAACAACAGCAATAACAACAACAATAGTGTCCTGTTGCTTGATTTATTTGAACTACAGCAATCCGGAAAAGTCGTCAGTGCACAGTGACTCATTCCCTGAGGGTTCTGAAAAAGATTCTAAAATCACCACCCATGGTTTTCCTGCACTTTGAAGTGACAGAACAAATGACAGCAGAGATGGGCACTGTCTCCTGAGTCCAGAATGGATGACACACACACACCTCACAACAATAACATCCTCATCTAAAAACAACCTGAATGAAAGCTATTTCTGGAATTTGCTTGTTAGTAAGCATTTGTGCACCTGTGAGCAGAGACCTAAGACCAAGATGGTTTGGGTTTTTTTGGATAGTCAATCAACAAACTTGTTGATGCCTTTTCCATGCCAGGTCCTGTTCTAAGGACATGAAGATGAATTCAGCTCTCAGAGGAAACCCCCCCCCGGAGCAAAAATTGGGATTAAAAAATGGGAAAAGCCATAAATGAGAGACAGATGAAGAGGTTAAGGGAGAAAGACTCTGGGGAAATGTCCCAAGAGATGACCATGGAGTTGATGGGTGAAAGGGGGTTTGGTCAGAAGTCAGAGGGAAGTGCACTGCACGACGAGGGAACAGCCAGCACAAGGTCCGGAGGTGGAAGCCACTGCAGGGTTCTTCTGGCAGGACTACAATCTGATGCTATGGAAGAAAAATTCCAGACAGGTAGCCCTTTGGATTGCCTAACAAACGATGGGAAACTCCACAGCCCCTGACAATGCTTTGTTGGTATCTGGAAGTATAACAGACTCTAGGTGAATGCTCTGAGCTCACTGCCCCCCAGGAACCCCCCAACCCAAGCTCAGTGTCCCTCCCCACCATTGATGCTTTGCCAGTCTCATTCCTCCCCACCTTTCTGCACATGATAAATTACCCATCTTCCAGCCTCAGCTCTGGAATTGCCTTTTTCTTGAGGCTTCCACCTCACTGAAGAAACTGACCCTTCCTCTTCTCAGGATGGATGGGATGTCATGGACAGGGAACAACAAGCAGAGAGTGAGTTGAAAGGAAAGGGGTTGATCTTGGTTTAGGACAACTTGTGGCTGACATTCTTTTAGGTAATCCAGTCAGGGATGTCCTAAGGAAGTAAGTTTTAGCTCAAAGAAGAGAGCAGTTGCAGATGTGTTTGAGAGTCGTCAGAAAACTGAAACAAATGCATTTACCCACCTCCCTGCTTCTTCCTCTTCTAATAAATGAACCCAGCCCCTCGACTAGATCCTGTTCCCTCCCATTATTCAAGGACAGTGCACCGGCAATTCTCCTGTCTCCTGCATCCCAAACTGTCTCCTCTCCATTGGATCAATCCCATCAGGAATCCCAATTTCTTAGATTCAACAAACAATTCTTGATCCCACTTGCCTTTCCAGCAACTGCCCCATTTCTCTGCTCCTCTTGACAGTGACTTGTGGAATTATTTGTACTCTCGATCTCCAATTCTCTCCTCCAACTCCACCAAAACTGCCTTTCCCAAGATTGCCAATGACTTCCACATGGCAAACTCCATGAGTCTTCATCTTCCTTGACTTTGCAGAAGAAACATTTTCTCTACCTATTTCTGAGACACCACAATCTCTGGCCACTGCTTCTCAGTTTTTTCTGGTTCTGCCTCATCTTCCTGACCCCCATGTTCTTACCATCCCAAGGCTCAGTCCTGAGACCTCTTTTCTAACTGTCTACTTGACTTCTTGATATCTAGTGGCATCTTGAATTTAGTATATCCAAAACTGAGCCCTTGATGTTCTGCTCTCCAAATTAGCCCTTCCCGCAGTCTTTCTTATCTCAGTTAATAGCCATTCTCTTCTTCCAAGGTGCTCAGAACAAAAACCCTGGCATTAATAGTAATGCCAGCAAAATGGCAGGGTAGGCAGCTTCACAGAAATATCAAAAAACAAGCAGAAACTGTCAGAACCAACTTTGTCAGAATTCCAGAAAACAGGCAAAGGTTCACAGCAACAACTGAACACTGAATCAAGAAGAGGGCAACTTCTGACTGTAGAGTGATTACCAGGGTCGGGGGCAGGCAGGAATGAGGAGTTATTGTTTAAAGAAGTTTGTTTGGGTGGATTAAAAAGTTCTGGAGAGGCCGGGCGTGGTGGCTTATGCCTGTAATCTCAGCACTTTAGGAGGCAGAGGCAGGCGGATTACCTGAAGTCAGGAGTTTGAAATCAGACTGGCAAATACAGTGAAACCCTGTCTCTACTGAAAAATACAAAAAAAAAAAAAAAAATTAGCCGGGCATGGTGGCACACGCCTGTAGTCCCAGCTACTTGGGAGGCTGAGGCAGAGAATCTCTTGAACCCAGGAGGCGGAGGTTGCAGTGAGCTGAGATCGCACCACTGCACTCCAGCCTGTGTGACATAGAGTGAGACTCTGGTTCAAAAAAAAAAAAAATAGTTCTGGTGATGGACAGGGGCGATGGTTGCACAATATGAATGTGCTTCATGTCACTGAACTGCACACTTATTAATAAAAACAATTAAAATGGTAAACTTTATGTTATGTATAGTTTACCACAATAAAAAATATATGATGCAGGGGTAGAAAAAACTGTAGGCAAGCCATGTGGCATTTTACTACTCCTTGCCCTGGTCCCAGCTTGACAGCAGTCTTAAAGACATCAGCTCACATTCTATCGTGGGATCCTGGTCTCTCTTTCTAGAAGGGGCAGAGCAGACATCAAATTATTGTGTAGGTCTGCTCTAATCTGTCTCGGGGCTATTCAAAGGACTGATGCAAGGCATTTATCTCTGCTTTGCTTAATGCAGAATGTACCCAGGCCAGAAAAGTGGCAGATGGTACTCTATAAACATTATAAGGCTGACAAAAAAACCCTGCAGATGCCTGAGGCAAGAGATTTTGGCTGCAACATATAATAGACTGCCTAAAGCCTAGGGGAAAAAAAAAATCCAAGGAAAGTGTTTCTTTGGGCAATTAGGGGACTCCAAGGCATCCTTGTATGTGGAGGAATTTACAAAGCTTTGTTAAAGACCTCAAACTTTCACCTCAGGTTTGTCCATAGGCTCGGCGGAAGTCTGCATAAGTGTTGAAGGAGAGCTAGAGAAAAGAAGCAACCTGCAGTCTGAGAGAGATGTTTTTGTTTGTTTAGCTTCTGTCATTCAAAGAAATCTGTCAAAACACGAGTTGGTCACAAGCTAAGAAAGAGCAACTTCAGTGACCAGTGACCACACATGAAAAGGAATACAATCTATGAAAAAATATACAGAAAAAGCCACTAGATAAATGGACTACTACAGCCTTCAACCAAATAACCAACTAAACAAAGTAAAAGCCCAGAAAAACCTGGAGGAGAGTTAAAAGACAATTATTTACATGATTTAAAAGATGAATGAATAAAACAATTATAAATCTATGTTACTGGGCACATATGCATGAAGATGTAATTCGTGACAACATAAAAGGGGGACAAAGACATACTGGAGCAGAATTTTTTGTATGCTATTGAAGTTAAGTTGGTTTCAATTCAACTGGATTGCTATAAATTTATGATGTTCAATATAACCCCCATGGTAACCACAAAGAAAATATCTAAATATCTTAAAAATAGCCACAAAAGAAATGAGAATAGAATCAAAACATTTCATTACAACAACAACAACAACAAACAAACAAACAACACACACACACACACAAAATTGACCAACACAGGGATTAGGAGAAAAAAATTTAAATAAAGAAATAAAAATAGATTATTTTTAAACATCAACACAAAAGACAGCAATGAAAAAATGCAGAATTTTAAAAAGTAAAAGACATATGAGAAACAAATATCAAATTGTAGAAGTCTCTCTTTATCAATAGTATATTAAATATAAGTGGATTAAAGTTTCCAATCCAAAACAAGTGATTGGCAGAATGGATTTAAAAACCATGATCCAATATGCTGCCCACAAAAGACTCACAGTAGATCCAAATATACAAATAGATTGTAAGTTGAATGATGGAGAAAGAGCTATCCAAATGTTAATGAAAAGAAAGCTGAGATGGCTATACAGATATTCCTTGGCTTATAATGGGATTGTGTCCCAATAAAGTTGAACCATTGTAAATCCAGACACTCTTTGACTTACAAGGAGGTTACATCCCAATAAACCTATCATAAAGTAAAAAAAAAATCATAAGCTGAATTATTTTAACTTAAAGACCATCTGTACTAATTTCAGACAAAATGGACTTTAAAAACTGTTTCAAGAAACAAAAAAAGGATAATATATATAGATAAAGGGGTAAATTCATCAAGAATATATAACAATTATAAATATATATATGACAGGCCGGATGCGGTGGCTCACACCTGTAATCTCAGCACTTTGGGAGGCCGAGGTGGGTGGATCACTTGAGGTCAGGAGTTTGAGACCAGCCTGGCCAACATGGCGAAACCCTGTCTCTACTAAAAATACAAAAATTAGCCTGGTGTGGTGGCAGTTGCTTACAGTCCCAGCTACTCAGGAGGCTGAGGCACGAGAATCACTTGAACCTGGGATGCAGAGGTTGCAGTGAGCCAAGATCACATCACTGCACTCCAGCCTGGGAAACCAAGGGAGGCTCTGTCTCCAAAACACACACACACACACACACACACACACACACACACACACACATATGTGCAACAAACAACAAAGCCCCAAAAGATAGGAGGCAAATGTTAATAAAACCAAAGGGAAAAATAGATAGTTCTAATAATAATGGAGACTTGTGGAGACATCAATACACCTCTTGCAATGATGAAGAGAGCATCTAGATAGACAATCAATAAGGAAATATAGGACTTGAACAACATTATAAACCAACTAGACCTAACAAACATATATAGAACACTCCACCCTACAATAGAATAACATTCTTCTCAAGTGCACAGGAAACATCCACCAGGTAGACCACATGTTAGGCCACAAAACAAGTCCCAAGAGACATGAAAAGACTGAAATCATACAAAGTATCTTCTCTGACAAAAATAGAATGAAGATAGAAATCAATAATAGAAGAAAAACTGGGAAATTCACAAATGTGGAAATTAAACAACATACTGTTAAACAACTAATGCAGTGTGAGAGTGTGTGTGTGAGAGTGTGTGTGTGTGTGTGTGTGTTTGGGGGGGTGTTCAAAGAAAAAAATCCCAAGAGAAACCAGAAAATATCTTTATTTATTTATTTATTTATTTATTATTATTTTTTATTTTTTTGAAAGAAAGAAAAAGAAAAGAAGAAAGAAAGAGTGAAAGAAAGAAGAAAAAAAGAATGTAAGAGAGAAAGAAAGAGGAAGAGAAAGAGGGAGAGAGAACGGGATTCTTGTTCTATTGCCCAGGCTAGAATGCAGTCTAAAAATGGG
>CAUYLG010018413.1:0-15470 GCA_963573385.1 Cacajao melanocephalus
GATAAACTTGTACCCTATCAGCAACTTGGACAAAATTAGCATGTTTCTAAAGAATCAGAATTTAGCAATATGTTATCGAGATGGCGTAGGGGCTAAGTGGTTTCATGCCATGACAGTCTGATATTATTTACCAGAGAATATTTTTGTACACTCTGTGTAATATTATAGTTTCTTTTTTGTTAAACTTGGTAGGAAACACAAAGAAGAGTAATGCCTTAGTGGTGAGGACGGTTGGATGAAAGAAAGAGGTATTAAAAGATTCAAATATAAATAATACTGGGTCATTCCTCTTGTTTGCAAATTGTACTTTGACTTTTTCTCACTTCCATTTCTATTCAATTCCTTCAGTCATGTGAAATTCACTCTTTAACATTTAATTGCCATGGCAAATATTTATTTTCCCACGTGGCAATGTAATCTATATTTTAAACTTCAAATTAAAAGAAACATGTTTGTTTTTCTAGAAATGCGTGTATTAAATAAGCAGCTGTCAGTATGTTCGCCACACACTGAAGACTTGTAGTCACATGCCCTGGGCATGGAGGTGCAAGGTATGGGAGGGTTCTCACTCAATAGATCACCTAGCATGGCTTTGGTAGGCAGGACCCTTACTCCCTCCCTATTACTTTAAGGCCAGTGTCTAAGAAAGAGAATTCTAGTCATCCTAGAAGTGAGCAGAACATTGAAGGCACTACAGTGGAGGCTTATTTTTTTAATGCCAGAGAAAGCAAAGTCCAATAGAAACATTGAAGAGATTCCCTTGAGATGATGGTACTGAAGAATGATTTCTGAGCACTAGGAAGAATTTTAATTAGGCTGCTACAGATACCTATAGATAGCATCAAACAGCTTCTGCTTGGCTGCCTAGCTAGAGAATGACAGCCCCTGGATGTGATCAAAGCCCCCCTGAGTTCTCAGGGGTTCCCCTCGAATCAAACCCGTCGTCGCTCGTTTAGATGCTGTGCAGTGTTTGGTGTGGCTCGGGAGCTGCTTTTCCTCCCAGTGCTTAACCTCCTTTCCCCTAAGATACAAATGTCAATATTGGATTTAGTCTAGTTGAATGGATGTGTCAGAGGGGAGATTAGTGACTGGCAGCCACAAAAGGGTTTTTCAATTGGCAAAAGTAAATTTTTCACAAATGAATCAAAACAGTTTGAGGTAGAAAAGAAGCAGGGGGAAAAAACCTTGCCAAATTTAGTCATGATGCCTCATTAAATGGATTTGAATACTTCAGTGTGGGCACTTGATCTAGAAGCTACTGCATTCACCCCACAGGAGGCTCCAGAGGAAGGGAAAGAGAGCATCTGCTTTAACAGCCTCAAAAGAGCATTTTCTGTGAAAAGTCTCAGTATATTGTCCCCTTTTATAGCATGAAACCATCCGCAGCCTAGCTTCAGATGATCAGAGTGCCTTGCTCATGATAACAATCCTTAGAGCATTTAATGTGATAAATTTAAATTGTGGAAGTATTTTTATTGGTGGTTGCAGTCATGCCTTTTAGAATTGGTTGTGCTGCTTGCTTTTTTGCTTATTTGTTGGTTTTGGATGATTTTTGATAGTCAAATATCCTTGCTTTGACTGATGGAGAGTAACTGGAGGTGGGAACCCCCTCCTTTCTTGAAGAATCCACACTGCTGGCATAGTTGCTAAGGTCGTTGTTTCTGTGTTCACATTTGCATTTCTAGTCATTTTAAATATTATGTGCATGTCCATTTCAGGGAACCGATATTCTAGCAGGAAGGAAAAATGAAAACATCCTTTGATACGTAGTTATTGATTTATTAATTAGAAGCAGTCATGGATTAACCTTCTCAGGTTTAGCAAAACACATTAATGGTTTTAAACTTAGGAGTCTCAAGAAAGAAACTTGAAAATTATGGGAGAAGGGTTTGGAAGTACCAGCTTATCTTCTAATCAGCTCTGAAGATTCATGGAGAGCTGTTGACAAAATGTTTTAGAAAGGTGGCCTCAAAATCCTGAGAAAACATTGTACACTCATGATCCACTTCAGCTAAATCTTCTAAATTTGAGGGTTTGCCCAATGGCTGAAGAAAGCAGTTAATTTGTGAAAGTCTGACTTCAGAGCCCATGGCTGGCTCTTGATAAATCCCTAAATGTGCTATATCAAAAGATTAAAAAAACTGAAGAAGTTTCTACATTATAAAGCACATTGTAAAGGCTTCTATTTTTTTTAATAAAAAATTTTCAGGCTACATAAGTGAGGATTAGATTTTGTCATATGTAACAGAATGCCACCAATACCAACACTTTCACCACACCAGGTGCTTTCTGTCACATGGAGTAGGTTCAGGAATTTGTCCAAGGAAGACTGGTATAGCAGTGCCACGTTTTATCAGGACCTTTGATAGTTCTTACTTGGCATTCTGCACCTTGAGCCTGGCACCTTAATAAACTACAAGGCATTTATAATTCTAAATGCTTGACGGTGCTTGTAATTTTGTAAGAGACCGGTATACACACAATTATAATGAATAAATAAAATAATATAAAGATGTAGAAGTACAACGGATATTTTTTCTTTGTAAAAGAATTTAGGAAGAATGATAATAATAAGCATGAAGTAGGAAAAAAAAAGATATTTGTGTGTAGGGGGAATAACACTGTTTTTTCCCACTCCTGGTTGCACCAGTCCTCGCTAGGGAGCATGGTGTTCCAGCATGCCTTTCCTGCAGTGTATAAGCACTCTGATGTCCCTTGGTCACACGAATGTGGCCATGCCCTAAACTGTGGCAACATGGTACATTATAAAAGAGTCAGGAACCCTTCTTCTAAAACATGGGAGGTAAATTCACAGCCATGAGTCAAATATGACCTGCAGATAAAAGTTTTTGACCAACTTAAAAAAATTAGTTACCAACGTTTCAAAATTGAGAGATTCAGATAACAATTTGACCTCTAGCTTTTCTCAAAGAATTAGATTAGCTAATCCCAGCACTTTGGAAGGCCGAGGTGGGCAGATCACCTGAGGTCAGGAGTTCAAGACCAGCCTGGCCAATATGGTGAAACCCATCACTACTAAAAACACAAAAAATTAGTCAGGCGCAGTGGTATGTGCCTGTAATTCCAGCTACCTGGGAGGCTGAGGCAGGAGAATTGCTTGAACCTGGGAGGCGGAGGTTGTGGTGAGCTGAAATAGCGCCACTGCACTCCATCCTGGGTGACAGAGCGAGACTCCATCTCAAGAACAACAACAATAACAACAAGAATAATTAGATTAGCTTTGGACCTCTGTTGGTTGGATAACATTTCTCTGAAGCTGATCAATTGCAGCCACTTCAGATAAAGCACTCTCCAATTTCCCACCTACCTACCCTATCCTTACTGCTTTCTATTATCTACCTGGCCCTGCAGGTGCTTATATTTGCAAGTTTTATTCTGAAAAGTTTTTGGTATCCCCCTAAGCAAGCACATTCTGAGGGTGGTGTGCTCCTCAAACAAAGCTGACTATGTGTTCCTGATAGTCCTCTGCTGTTTTGCTGTGGCAGGTTGCACAGTGGAAACTCGTGGTGTTATGGTCTCAGCTATGTTGAAATGCCAGTGTTTCCCAGAAGTGCCCTGAAATGAAACAATTAGGAATATCTCAGTGATGTGTTTTGGAGGCCAGTTATGCTTAGAAAATTCTCATTTTCTAAGTGCTTGTGCCAGGTCAGAGTGCTTGTGCCAGGTTTCTTCCAGCTTTGGGATGCCTCCTTCATATTTCTTTGTAGTAATATAGTTTTGGAGTTGTCATTTTTGGGGCTGGGTCCTCACAGCCTGTCACAGCCAAGACAGGTTAGATATGCGAGGAGGGACAGAATACAGATTTGACTTGCTCCCCTGTTTTGACCTAATAGGGATTATTGTGAAACCACGGGTCATCTGGAAGTTCTCATAATTTATCCTAGACCACATCTGAAACCTCAGAGAAAACCTCACAGGTACTTTCAAGTTATCCTGGTAACCAGGAGTGGCAGAGTGATCCAGTGTGGCAGCCACAAAGTTTTGCTTATTGGCACTCAAGCAAAGCTGACTGTGTTCCTGATAGTCCTCTGCTGTTTTGCTATAGCAGGTCACACAGTGGAAACTGGTGGTGTTATGGTCTCAGCTATGTTGAAATGCCAGTGTTCCCCAGAAATGCCCTAGGGATATCTCAGTGAAGTGTCTTGGAGGGCCAGTTATGCTTAGAAAATTCTCATTAACTATGACCATGTTGCCCTCTCTCATTCTGAGTCTACTGAGGTATACACTACCCTAGGCTATTACCTAATTATTGCTAAACAGTGCTATTATCTAATGATTTTAATTAGGACACATGAAAAAGTTAGAGACTTCCTGGTTACTCTTTTTGCTTCTTTGCATTCTGTGTGAGT
The DNA here is from genome assembly GCA_963573385.1 of Cacajao melanocephalus. Classification (NCBI taxonomy): domain Eukaryota; kingdom Metazoa; phylum Chordata; class Mammalia; order Primates; family Pitheciidae; genus Cacajao; species Cacajao melanocephalus. Next base: position 4,371 of record CAUYLG010018413.1, read on the forward strand.
TTCCAAAGCATCTAGCAAGCAACTCAGCAATAGCTGAGACTAACTCATACATGGGGAGTCCAGAAATATAGTTGGCTATCTCAATCTCTGTGTCAAAATTATTTGCACAGTTCAGAATTCTTTACTCCCATTAGCTATAGCTGGCTGTGTACAAGAGAGTACAGGCTGGGCACGGTGGCTCACGTCTGTAATCCCAGCACTTTGGGAGGCTGAGGTGGGCGGATCACTTGAGGTTAGGAGTTTGAGACCAGCCTGGCCAACATGGTGAAACCCTGTCTCTACTAAAAATACAAAAATTAGCCAGATGTGGTGGCAGGTGTCTGTAGTCCCAGCTACTTGGGAGGCTGAGGCAGGAGAATCGCTTGAAGCCAGGAGGCGGAGGTTGCAGTGAGCCGAGATCACGCCACTGCACTCCAGCCACTGCAGCCTGGGTGACAGTGAGACTATCTCAAAAAAAAAAAAAAAAAAGTACAGATGTCAATGCAATAGTAGAAAAGAATCTCAATAGACAGCAGTTACACAGCGCTTAGTACAAGTTGAGCATCCTTAATCTGAAAATCTAAAATCTAAAATGCTCCAAAATCCAAAACTATTTGAGCATTGACATAATGCCATAAATGAAAAATCCCACCCCTGACCTCATGTGACAGAGAACAGTCAAAAAGCAGTTGCACAACATGCGGTTTCTTCAGCATTCCCTAGGGAAAATAAAACTTACCTTTAGGCTAAGTATGTAAGGTGTATGTAAAACAAAAATAAATTTTATGTTTAGTCTTGAGTTTCATTCCCAAGATGTCTTATTGTGTGTATGCAGATATTCCAAAATCTGAAAAAATTCAAACTCTGAAACACTTCTAGTCCCAAGCATTTTGGTTAAGGGATACTCAACCTGTATGTGCTAGGGACTAAGTATATCCTCAATCTTTCTGACATATCTAGGTGGTACTATAATTTCTTCTGTTTCATAGACGAGGAACCCAAGGCACAGGACGGTTAGAGTACATGCTTTGGATCATGAAGCTATAAAGTAGTGCAGCAGGAATTTGAAATGAGGTGGTTTAGCTTTAGAGTTCACACTCTTAAGCAGAAACGTAATTCCTCTCCATTATTGGGCAGAATAGTTCTGCATGGTGAAGCCAAGCTATATTTCACTTCAGCTTCATTGTGTGATTAACTTACTGCAATGAAAATTAACTTTACATAAAAATGATAATAAGGGCCGGGTGCAGTGGCTCATGCCTGTATTCCCAGCACTTCGACAGGCCGAGGTACTTGAGGTCAGGTGTTCGAGACCAGCCTGACCAACATGGCAAAACCCCATCTCAACTAAAAATATAAAGATTAGCTGGGTGTGGTGGTAGGTGCCTATAGTCCCACTTGCTCAGGGGGCTGAGGCAGGAGAATCACTTGAATCTGGGAGGCAGAGGCTGCAGTGAGCCAAGATCATGCCATTGCACTCTAACCTGGGTGACAGAGTAAGACTCTGTCTCAAAAAAAAAATTTTATAAGGGCATAGCGATAATAATATCATAATAAGCATTAGCTGGCGGTGTATGGAAGACTCCTGAAACATATGTTGCTTATAACATTTTGAGATTTTTCTCTCTTATTTATTACCATATTTATAGGGATAACTTTAACACTTTAGGTTTGGATTGATTAGATATGCAAAGGAGACTAAGAAGAGGTACCCAGAGAGTTAGGAGAAAAACTAAGAGCATGGGAGAATAAAGTGCAACAAGAATGAAGAAATGGTTGCATATGTTGAATAACTTTCAGAGGCCTAGTAAGGTGAGGCTGAACACTGTACATGAAGTTTGTCAATATGGAGGTGTCCTTGGCAAGAACAGTTTTAATAAGTGGTAGAGGTGGAAGCCCCATAGATATTGGTTGAAGAGTTAATGCTGATTGCAATTTTCAGCAACATAATGAACTAGATATTATACAAAACCTTCCAATACCAACACTTTAAAGTGCTTTGTAAAATATAACTGATACCTTACTAGATGTCGTGATGAGCTGTCAAGAAAGAGAAATCCCAATGAGCAAAAATTTAAAAATAATCAGTGATAAAGCTATGGCTACATCAAAGATATTTACAAATCTCATTCATGAAGACAGTAGGATTTGCATGGCTTATCCCAGTGCAGAGTCTAGGCTTTGGGCCCATGTGAGGTGGGGAGTTAGAACAGATATCGCCATATAAACCTGAGTGCCTCAAAGTTTTACATCTTTGCCTCTCATCCAAAGGAAATGTATCTTACTCAGCCTGTACTCTACATGGAAAAAGTCACCTCTGAGACTTCCTAACAATGTGTCAGTCCTCATGTAGGTTTTGGCTTTGCATTTATGCTATTCACAAGGTCCATGAATCCTCACACTAAGAAATTAACTTAAAGTCATCTTAGATTATTTGGTAGAAAAAAAAGAAATTTGCTCTGGAGAGACATACTTTTAACTCAGCCTGACAGCATTTCCACAGTTAAAGTCAGTGGAATGACAGTGAGTTTGTAATAGAAAATTATAAAAAACAATAGAAATTACAAAACACAAGTCACTATGAGTGACAGCCAGCATTATAATCAGCGGAAGTAAGACCCAAATAATTTAGTATTAAATTATTTAAGGAATCAAAAGCCAGAATGGAAAAATATGAGGAGAAGGGAACTAAAGCAAACTTCTAGGTGTGAAAAATATAATCTTTGATATTAAAAACTAAATGAAAAGATTAAAGCGGAAGATTAGCCAGAGCCAAAGAGAGACTAGTAAACTACAAAATATGAAATAAGGAAACTTACAGAAAGAATTAAATAGAAAATATATAGAGAGACTAAGAGATACCAAAAATGAAATAAGAAGCTTTACTATGTGTCTAAATAAAGTTCCAGGAAAAGAGAATGAAATGGAGAATATTCAAAATATAAAAGGCTAAGAATTTTCTAGAATTGAAGACAATAAATCATCAGATTTAGAAAGGACAAGGAAAGGAACAATAAAAGAAAATCCTACCAAGATTCACTGTTGTTAATGAGCAGAACACAGAGAAAAGTAGTTCTTAAAAGCATTTAGAAAGAAAAGGGAAAACATCCACATTCAACTGTAAGTAAAGGCTCAAAAACTGCTGAATCCTACCAAATATTTAAAAAAGAAGTAATACCACTTCTCAAACTACTTCAGAAAATTTAAGAGGAATACTTTCAAACTCATTTTATAAGGCCAACATTACTCAGATTCCAAAACTGGGAAAGGACACAACAAGAAAATAAAACTACAGGCGACTATCCCTGAGGAAGCTACATGCAAAAATTTTCAACCAGATACTAGCAAATTGAATCCAACAGTAGATTAAAAAGATCATTCACTACGATGAAGTGAGATTCATCTCAGGGATTCAAGCATAATTTAACAAAAACCAAATAATAATTTCAATAGACACAGAAAAAACATTTGACAAAATTCAACATTCTTCATGATGAAAACTCTCTAGAAATTAGGTACAGAAGGTTTGTACCTTAACACAATAAAAGCCATATATGAAAAACCCATAGCTAACTTTATATTGAACAGAAACAAGACAAGTATGACCGTTTTTACCACTTCTAGTCAATGTAGTATTGTAAGTTCTAGCCAGAGCAATTAAGCAAGGTACAGAAATAAAAGACACCCAAATTGCAAAGGAGAGAGTCACATTGTTCCTGTTTGTATGCGACATAATTGTATGTGTAGAGAACCCCAAAGACACCACCAAAAACTGTACAACTAATTTTAAAAATTCAGAAAAGCTGCAGGATTCAAAATCAGCATACAAAAATTAGTAGCATTTCTATGCACTAATAGTGAACTACTTGAAAAAGAAATAAAGGAGTTTGGTTTACAATAGCTACAAATAAAAAGGACACATAGGAGTAAACTTAACCAAGGAGATGAAATATGTCTATGATGAAAACTATAAAACTTCAATGAAATAAATTGAAGAGAATACAAATAAAAGATACCATGTGTTCATAGATTGGAAGAATGAATATTGTTAAAATGTCCACACTACCCAAAAGGATCTACAGATTTAATGCAATCCCTATTAAAATGCCAATGACATTCCCCATGGTAATAGAAAAAAAAGATAAAATTTATATAAAACAACGAAAGACCTCAAATAGCCAAAGAAATCCTGAATAAAAAGAAAAAAGTTGGAGATGTTGCACAGCCTGACTGCAAAATATATAATAAAGATATCATAGCCTAAACAGCATGGTACTGACATAAAAACAGACAGATAGACCAATGAAACAGAACAGAAAGTCTAGAAATAAATTCATACACCTACATCCAACTGACTTTAAACAAAGGTACAAATAACACACATTGGAGAAAGACAGTCTCTTCAATAAATTGTGGTGGGAAAATCAGATATTCACATGCAGAGGAATGAGACTATATTCTATCTTTTACCATGTACAAAAATCAGGTCAATGTGAATTAAAGACTTAAATGTAAAACCAAAAACTGTGAAACTGTACTAGAAGAAAACAGAAAAAAATGCTTCATGACATTGGGCTGGGCAAAAATTTGTTAAACATGATTTCAAAAGCACATGCAAAAAAAGCAAAAATAGACAGTTGGGATTACATTGAACTAAAAAAAAATTTTCACAGCAAAGGAAATTATTAACAGAATGAAGAAGTTACCTATGGAATGAGAGAAAATACTTGTAAATTATCTATCTGACAAGAGGTTAATATCCAGAATACATAAGGAATTTAAACAACTTACCAGCAAAAAACAAAAACCAAACAAACAAAAAACCAGATAACCCACTTAAAAAACAGGCAAAAGAGCCTGGGTGTGGTGGCTCACACCTGTAATCCCAGCATTTTGAGAGGCTGAGGTGGGTGGATCACTTGAGGTTAGGAGTTCAAGACCAGCCTGACCAACATAGCAAAACCCCGTCTCCAGTAAAAATATAAAAACTAGTTAGGTGTGGTGGTGCACGTCTGTAATCTCAGCTACTAGGGAGGCTGAGGCAGAAGAATTACTTGAACCCAGGGGGCGTAGGTTGCAATGAGCCAAGACCATGGCACTGCAATCCAGCCTGAGTGATAGAGCAAGATTCTGTCTCAAAATTAATAATAAATAATACAAAAATAAAAATAGACAAAATATCTTAATAGATATTTATCTAAGGACATACAAATGGCCAATAGGTATTTAAAAATGCTCAACATAACTAATCATCAGGGAAATGCAAATCAAAACCATTATGAGATACCACTTCAGTTAGAATGTCTACTACCAAAAAGACAAAATAAAACAAGTGCTGGCACAGATGTGGAAAAAAAGGAACATCTGCACGTTTGTGGGATTGTAAACTAGTACAACCACTATGGAAAACAGTATGGTATGGAGACTCCTCAAAAAAATTAAAAATAGAGCTACTATATGATCCAGCAACGCTACTACTGGGTATATATTAAAGGGAAATAAAATCAGTATGTCAAAGAGAATTCTTCACTCCCATGTTTATTGTAGCACTATTTACAATAGCCAAGATATGGAATGAACGTAAATGTCCAGCAATGGATCAATGGATTAATAAAATGTGGTATATATCCACAATGGAATACTATTCAGCCTTTAAAAAGAGAGAAATTGTATTATTTGTAACAATATGAACCTGGAGGACATCATGTTAAATGAAATAAACCAAACACAGAAAGACAAAAACTACATGGTCTCACTCATATGTAAATTTTCTTTCTAAAAAGTTGATATCATAGAAGTAGAGTGCAGAACCATGGAACACTGGTTACCACAGACAGAAGGGGAGGATTAGGAGAGGTTGGTCAATGGGTACAGAGTTACAATGAAATAGAAATAATAAATTCTGGTATTCTATTGCACAGGAGGGTGCCTTTAGTTAATAGTAAAATATTGCATATTATGAAATGAATGGTCTTGACACAAAAAAATTATAAATGCCTGATGTGATGAATACAGTATCTGATTGAATCACTACACAACATCTATGTATCAAAATATCAAACTGTACTCCATAAATATATACAATTATACTGCCAGTTAAAATTAATTATTTATTCAAAAATGGAAGCCAAAAGACAGTAGAATATTTGCAAATTGTTGAGAAAAAAAATTCTTGAACTAGAATTATGTCTCTTTTAAAAAGTATTATTTTAAAAATGTTATTCAAAAATGAAGGCAAAGTGAATACATTTTGAACAAACAAAACTGAGTTTACCACTAGGATACCTTCACTAAGGGAATTTTTAAAAGATGTCTTACAAGAAACTACGACTCTTTAAGAATCTGCCAAATAAAAAGAAATAGCAAAAAAGCTTAGTTATCATATGTAAGTCTAAACTTCAGTGTATGAAATAATAATTATTATAATTTGGGAATTTCAGAAAAGATGGAGCTAAAATGCTGGACAAAACACCTGTAAAATGAGAAGTGAATATTGAAAATAAAGTGTACTAAGGTACTTGTATTGTTCAAGAGACAATGAGAGTTATTAATCAATTTTACATTTGGTTAGTGTGCATATTAAATTATTAATGATTACTACTGAAAAATAGAAATAAAGTATGTAACTCTCAAACTCATGGATAAGAAAAAAAATGGCATGAAAGACATGATGAATCAAAAGAAGCATAAAGTAGGTGAGTAAATTAAAAGCAAAAGATTAAAGGACAGTAATAAAAATATGTGAGTGTATTCATATAACATGATACTACTCAGAAATAAAACACTAAATCTCTGATACATGCAACCATGGGCATGAATCTCAAAAAAAAAAATAGGTTAAGTATTAGAACACAGACCACAAAAAGACATAAATAATCCATTTAAATGAAGTCCCAAAACAGACCAAACTAAATCACATGGATAGAAATCAGAATAGTGCTTGTTTCTGTGAGGAGAGTGAGAGTAAAGGGAAAGGAGCTTAAGATAATTTTCCAGGATGGAATAACCTTGATTGTTGTGTTGATTACAAAAGTATACATTTGTCAAAGCTCATCAAATTATACACTGTACATTTTGCTTTAGGTAATTATACATCAATATATATGTGTGTTTGTAATCACAATAAATGTAAAGGAACAATTATTTTTAAGAAAGAGAATTACCAGACTGAATTAAAAAACAAACTTGGTTTGATGGTTGGTATGGTTACACTGTGTCCCTACCCAAATCTCATTTTGAATTGTAGTTCCCATAATCCCCACACATCATAGGAGGGACCAGGTGGAGATATTAAATCATGGGGGTGACTTCCACCATCCTATTCTCATAATAGTGAGTTAGTTCTCACGAGATCTGATGGTTTTATAAAGGGCTTCCCCCTTTGCTGGGCACTCATTCTTCTTTTTGCTGCCATGTGAAGAAGGACATGTTTGATTCCCCTTCTGCCATGATTATAAGTTTCCTGAGGTCTCTCCAGCTGTGCTGAACTGTGAGTCAGTTAAACCTCTTTTCTTTATAAATTACCCAGTCTTGGGTATGTTTTTATTAGCAGCATGAAAGCAGACTAATACAATGGTATTGACAAGAGGCATATCTAAAGCAAAAGCACATAAAATGATTCAAAGTGAAAGAACAGAGGAAGATACAGCAGGCAAATACTATTACTAATACTTTTTAAAAGGTCATACGTTTAAGGCCGAAAACATTATTAGGGAAATAACACTCACTACATGATAATAGCTAACATTCACCGGAAATGTTTAGAATTTTTCCACTTGTGTCCAACTAATATTAAGACCTGAAAATATGTAAGGCAAAAGCTGATAGAAGTACAGTAGAACCTACACATTTATAGTCATATTGGAAGATTTTATGTCATAATAAATAAATGGAAGATTTTAACAACACAATTAAAAATATTGATCTAATATTAATCACAGTTAAAAGTATATATGAACCAAACAGAGAATACAGATTCACCTTGAGCATACATTTGTGAAACTTGTCACATAAAGTAACTTAAATGATTACGTATGAACAAATTTCAGAACCAGCATAAAAGACCATGTTCTCTGACCACCATACAATTGATAGTAATCAGTAACAAAGAGATAATGTAAAAAAAAGCTAAATGTTTGAAAATTCAAAATTCATTTCTAAGTAACTCATGAGTCAATATGTAATTACAATGAAAAGTTTAAAATACTAAAGAACAATAGAAAAGATTTAATACCAAAAATTTCCCTCTCTTTTTCTCTATTTTGTATCACAAATATGTTTAATAAATGGCTTGTATCTAGACTTCAAAAATAACTCTTACAACTCAATAATAAGACAAAAAATGAGGAAAATGCAGTTGATAAGATTTATGACTGGCTAGTGATCACATAAAAAGTTGTTTAACATCACTAGACTTTGGGGAAATGTAAATTAAAACTGCAGTGAGATAACTACATATCTTTGAGAATAATTAAAGTAAAATAGACAATGCTAAGTGTTGGTGAAGATATGGAGCAAGTGAAAATCTCAAATGTCATTTTCCAAAGTAGTTGTAAAATTGTATAATTATTTTGGAAAAGAATTTCACAATTTCTTATAAGTTAAACATATGCTTAACATATGACTCAGCAATTTTATTTCTAGTATTTACTCATGAGAAAGAAAAACATGCATTCAGAAAATGACTTGTACACAAGTATTTATACCAGCTTTGTTCATAACAGCTCCAAACTGGAAACAACCCAAATGCCTATTGACAGGCAAGTAAAACAAACTGTAGTGTAATTTGTAGAATGGAACACTACTCAGTAATGAAAAATAATAAACTGCTAATACACAGATAAATTTCAACACGGATGAATTTGAAATACATTATGCTGAGCAAAAAAAAAAAAAGCCAGATACAGAAGAAAATATGTGTATGATTTCACTTATATTAAATTTTAGAAAAGGCAAACTAGTGTATATTGATAGAAAGCAGTTCAGTTGTTCCCTGGGACCAGAGTAGGATAGTGGTGGAGACTGGCTGCAAAGGGACACAAGGAAATTTTGGAGTACTGAAAATGATCTCTTTATTGGCTATAGTGGTGATTACACATTTGTCAAAATTCAATGAAATATAAATATTTGTGCATTTTAGTGTATTTAACTTTTACTTTAATAAGTTTGTTTTTAAAAAAAGAGTGCCTGAAATGACAAGCTAGGCATTCAGTTTAAGAAAACCCAAAAAAAGTAGAAGGAAAAACATTTTAAAGATCAGAAATTAATAAATAATAAGCAAAGATAAGATAGGGACCATCAATAAAAAAGTGTTTTTTAAAAATAAAAAATCAAACAAATTAATTTCAGACAAAAAAGAAATGGCACACATAAATAATGTAAAGAACGAAAAGGGCACACAGCTACAGATGTAGAAATAAAAAATAAGGGAGCTATATAACTAACTTTGGGTTAAAAATATAAAGATGTTCAAAATACAGAATCTCCTAGAAAACAATGTATACCAAAATCGAGTGAAGTAGAAGTGGAGAATTTGAAAAGACTTACAACCAATAAAGAAATTGAATCAGTAGATTAATATCTACTTTTTCTTTAAACTTCTGCAGGGAATTATTAGGCCCAGATGTTTTTAACAAAGTTCTATCTAAAACACATCCAACAGGTGACTAACATAATTACAATTGTACAAAAATAAAAAAAAACCCCACATCTAATGATCAAAATTCAAATCCTATAAAATACTTCCAGAGAATAGGAAAAGAGAGGAATGCCACAAATCTCATTTGAAAACTAAACTCATATAAATTAGATGACAGTGTAATTATAGAATATGACAGACCAATCTTATTTATGAACATAGATTCTAAAAAATATCTGAAGCATTATGATCATCCCCCACAGCACCATTACAGCTGCATTATGCAGGCACGGAGGCACAGAGGTCTGCAGTGGGCATCCATCTACGGTTGAGAATTACTAAACTACCGGACACAGATTCTGAAGTTGGGAAGAAATTAGAAAATAGGAAGGAGTTGACGACTGTAGAGAAAAGATGACGTAGTTTAGGCGATTGGAGATCTCAATGAAGTTAAAGAATTTTCCTTGTATAAAAAGTGAGTGAGAAGGGTAGGCCAGAGATAGAAGTGTTTGTGTGCCTTGAGTAATGTACCTCAGCCTGGTGTTGCATTCAAAAGAAACAACAGTCCAACATGTAAGGAAGCATAACAAGCATTTTAAATTTTGAACTGAAATACCTTGAAAAGGGGCAAAGAACGAGTTATATTTTTTGTCACAGCAAAACGTTTTAAGTCTCCTTTGCTTATCAGTTGCCCTGGGATCTCGGGTCTCCCCTCCGTTGTAGACCTATCTTCTAGAACTTCAGCCTTCAGTTCCAGTGCTTTTCTCTTCCTCTTCCAATTCTGTTCTTCAAGGAGCAGCTTCAGGCCATTTATGGCATGCTTCTATCAAGTCTTGATCTGTTCCATCTAGTTTTTTCAGCTGTGCCCATTATCTGAATCAGCACAAAGTTCAATAGCTTCCATTTCTGGCTATCACTTGAGTTGAGTTCCCAGTCTTGCATGTGGTATGGTTTCTGTTGATGATGAGATCAGGGATGTAACCAAGTGTAGCACAGAGTGAAAGAACATTAGAGATGAGAAGTCTAAAGATTTGAGAGGCCAAACTTGAGGCTATGTCAAGTGATGTCAGATGCTGGGGTAAAGAAGACATGTGCTTATGTCTTTCTTGAGTGAGGAGAATGACCACAAATTTGCTTTGTGGTTTTTGTAAATAGAGAGGAAGTTGCCAGACACACGGGAATGATTTTTATTCAATAAGGAAGAAAAATAATGGTCTTAAAGGAATAAGTTAGAGTAAATAGCTTTTATCTGAGAGAGCTATAGAAGAAACAGCATTCTTAATGGAGAGTTGAGTTTTGTTTAAGACAAGTAGGGTGGAGTAGTGGGGTATGGTTTAGACAGGAAGTTAAAATTTATGAACACTTTTACACTGTTGGTGGGAGTATAAATTAGTTCAACCATTGTGGAAGACAGTGTGGCAATTCCTCAAGGATCTAGAAATAGAAATTCCATTTGACCCAGCAATCCCATTACTGGGTATATA